>CAWUFW010017141.1:0-277039 GCA_963921515.1 Calotriton arnoldi | reverse complement strand
AACGCAAAAAGAGGTACGCAGTTCCTCAGTATGCAGGTAGTGTCCCAGGAACCCAAAAAAGGAGGGGAATTCCTCCTTTTGGAACTGAGGCCCTCACACACCCAGCAAGCTAGGTGTCATGCTTCATCATATGGGTCTGCTCCTCGTCGGGTCGGCGCTGCAATACCCGACGGGCACCCATAGAGGGGCTCTTTGCTGGAGATCTTTTGCTCCTGCCGTAAGGGTGCCGTGGGTGTAAGGGACCTAGTGTGAGTGTAGATGTGCTGGAAGTGAATATAAAACAAGAGGGGATTCCTATGAGAGCAAATTTTATTCTAAATGGATCCCTACTTGATTAAAAATAGTGAGGAGAGGCGACTAACAAGCTACCAGGGTTCAAGAGGCGCTCTACTCCTTGATGGTCGACATGTTTCACGCCTGTGGCGTTTCTTCAGGACCGTGAGAAATGACTATCTACAGTGAAATGGGGTGTGCAACATGCCCCATAGCTAAAAATAAAACTTGTAATAGTGTGAGGATATTGCCTACTACTATAAGGATAAACAGGGTACTACCTGTTAGTACTGGGACAAACCTAATAAGTATCAGAATGATGCCCCATCTGTTACAGCACTAAATACAGACATCTGTAGTAGGATGTCTGCTTCCACTAGAAGCCGCGCTAAACACCTACCCCTTCGTGCTGCAACCGGGATGGTTTGTTGTTCTGTGACCAGGGATAATCCATGCTGTTTGGCATTTGCAGCTTTTTCCATGACAACACTTACAATTTGGTCACTGTGATGATGGGGGGTTAGGCCCCATTGCCACAATGTTCAAAATGTGCCCCAGCTATTACCTTTTGGTCACTGTGATGATGGGGGGTTAGACCCCATTGCCACAATGTTCACAATGTGCCCCAGCTATGGACCCCACACTTACCTTTTGGTCACTGTGATGATGGGGGGTTAGACCCCATAGCCACAATGTTCAAAATGTGCCCCAGCTATGGACCCCACACTTACCTTTTGGTCACTGTGATGATGGGGGGTTAGATCCCATTGCCACAATGTTCAAAATGTGCCCCAGCTATGGACCCCACACTTGCCTTTTGGTCACTGTGATGATGGGGGTTAGACCCCATTGCCACAATGTTCAAAATGTGCCCCAGCTATGGACCCCACACTTACCTTTTGGTCACTGTGATGATGGGGGTTAGACCCCATTGCCACAATGTTCAAAATGTGCCCCAGCTATGGACCCCACACTTACCTTTTGGTCACTGTGATGATGGGGGGTTAGACCCCATTGCCACAATGTTCAAAATGTGCCCCAGCTATGGACCCCACACTTACCTTTTGGTCACTGTGATGATGGGGTGTTAGACCCCATTGCCACAGTGGTCATGGTCTGCTGGCATTGTGGAGGCCACACACATTTATGTGTGACACATGTGATAGGGGGTCACATTGTATGTTCAATTTCATGTTCAGTGTTGTAGGCATTTGACACAGTCTACACACGCTTGTCATGGTGTTGGGGGGATGTGTTTTTCTGACATTCCTTATGTTGGAGTATGCTGGTTGTGTCATGCTTTACACATCCTATGAGTAGCGGTGGTGTTGGTGGTAGGCATCCATCCCCCTATGAGTGGGGATGGTGGTAGTGGTAGGCATCCAGCCCCCCATGAGTAGGGGTGGTGGTAGTGGTAGGCATCCAGCCCCCCTGAGTAGGGGTGGTGGTAGTGGTAGGCATCCATCCCCCTATGAGTGGGGATGGTAGTAGTGACAGGCATCTAGCACCCCCTGAGTAGGGGTGATGGTTGTGGTGGGCATCCAGCCCCCCTGAGTAGGGGTGGTGTTGGTGGTAGGCATCCAGCCCCCCCTGAGTAGGGGTGGTGGTAGTGGTAGGCATCCAGCCCCCCCTGAGTAGGGGTGGTGTTGGTGGTAGGCATCCAGCCCCCCATGAGTGGGGGGGTGGTAGTGGTAGGCATTCAGCCCCCCCTGAGTAGGGGTGGTGGTAGTGGTAGGCATCCAGCCCCCTATGAGTGGGGATGGTAGTAGTGACAGGCATCTAGCACCCCCTGAGTAGGGGTGGTGGTAGTGGTAGGCATCCAGCCCCCCCTGAGTAGGGGTGGTGGTAGTGGTAGGCATCCAGCCCCCCTTGAGTAGGGGTCGTGTTGGTGGTAGGCATCCAGCCCCCCATGAGTGAGGGGGGTGGTAATGGTAGGCATCCAGGCCCCCCTGAGTAGGGGTGGTGTTAGTGGTAGGCATCCAGGCCCCTATGGGTGTATATGGCATTGGTGATAGCCATCCCGCCCTATGGTTCTGCTGTTGCTAGTGTAAGTCATTTCTGCATCCCTATGTGTGTGTGTTATATGTCGGGTACGTGTCGTTTGTTTGTGTGGTGGGTGTTTGACTTACCTTCTGCGCCGTACGCGTCCGTACCGGTTCCGGTAATAGATGTAGAGTATTGGTAGGACCTGCGCGATGGGATTCATGGTTGGTTCGTCTCGTTCGGCTTTCTCGTTGCTTCGACACATACTCGTGGCTGGCATATTCGTCTCGTAGCCGTGGATCATCTTGTGGTGCGAATCGGAGCATATGTGCGCCTCTCCCGGATGCTCTGACGTGCCGTACGTAGCGACTGGTTCGGCGCGTACGAAAGGCGCATCGTACTAGTCCGGCCGAAAGGTGCTGTATTTTGGCTTCTGTGCGACTCGATTCTGCGTTTACGGATCCGGCTCGGGCGGGGATCAGGAGCTGGATTGGGTGAGTACAGCTGGGTCGGGATCTGGGCAGTTATGCGCATCGTACTTGCTCGTTCGGACGAATGTTCGAATCGGTTGGGAAAAACGCGTTCAGCTTGGTTTTTTTCCGGGCGAATAGTGTTAGGTTTGCTTCCGGCCGAGATCGGAATCGGCCCCTAAATGTTTTTAAAAAAGACCGAAAAGTCACCAGAAGCCCCGCCCCCTTTCTTCACCACTCTGCAAACGTGCCTCCTGGCACACTGCTGGTTGGGAGAGGAAGTCCCCTTAGGTTTGAGGGTCTTTGGGGAGCAACAAGCCCTCCTGTTACCTCAAGTTAGTCCCACACAATGGGATTGCTGTGAAGTCTTCGGAGGCCACGCTCCCTTTCTCCACCACTCTGCAAACACACCTCCTGGTGCACTGCTGGTTGGGGGATGAAGTCCCCTTGGTTCTAGAGGGTCCTTGGGGGTCAACAAGCCCTCCTGTTACCTCCAGTAAGTCCCACACAGCCTAATTGCTGAGAGGACTTCGGAGGCCATGCCCCCTTTCTCTACCACTCTGCAAACGCAGCTCCTGGTGCACTGCTGGTGGGTGGATGAAGTCCCCTTGGCTGCTGAAGGTCCATGGGGGCCAACTACCCCTCCTGTTACCTCCAGTAAGTCCCACACAGTGGGATTGCTGAGAGGGTGTCAGAGGTCATGCCCCCTTTCTCCACCACTCTGCAAACATTAGTCCTGGTGCACTGCTGGTTGGAGGATGAAGTCCCCTTGGCTCCAGAGGGTCCTTGGGGGCAAACTACCCCTCCTGTTACCTACAGTAAGTACCACAGAGTGTGATTGGTGTGAGGACTTTGGAGGCCATGCCCCCTTTCTCCACCACTCTGCAAACGCGCCCTCCTGTTACCTCCAGTAAGTCCCACACAACAGGATTGCTGAGAGGTTGTTGGAGGCCACCCCAGTTTCTCCACAACTCTGCAAACGTGACTACCAGATAAAAAATACAGAAATTCACTTAAAACAAAAGGTACAGGGACATTATAGTTAGGAAATAGATTTTGAAAAACCTTAGAATTTCACTGAAAAAACCAAAGGTTACAAGGACGTTATAGTTAGGCCCAGATTCCCCTCATACAAAACCAGTCAAATTCAGCAGTTATAGTTACCTGAGCTAACTATAACTTATGCCCCCGCAATGCACTGCTTATGACCTCACATATTACATCACTCATGACATGGTCTGTGACATCAGTGACGACATCACTGATGATATCTCAAATGACATCACTGATGACATCAGTGATGACATCAACTACAAAACCACTCACCCCTCCATAGAACCTCTTGTACACCCACTCAAACACCCACCCAACCACTCACATACCCATTCACAGACCAATACTCATATATCCACTCACTCCTCCATAGAGGCACTCACACACCCATTCATTCACTCATATAGCCACTCACACAACCATTCACTCACCCATACAGCCACTCATACAACTAGTCACTCACCCATATGCCACTCATATAGCCGCACACTCACACATACAGCTACTCACACACCCATTAATTTACCTGCACAGTCACTCACACCCCCACTCACTCACCCAAACAGCCCTTCAACACAGTCACTCACTCACACATACAAGCACTCACAAACTCACTCACACAACCACTTACATACCCATTCACACATTCATACAAGCGCTCACACATCCACTCACTCACCCGCACAGCCACTCACATACCAACTCACATAAGCAAACACCCACTCAAACAGCCATTCACTCACCCATTCAGCCATTTACACACCAAGTCACTCACTCATACAACCATTCAGACACCCACTCACTCACCCATACAGCCACTGACACACCCACTCACTCACCAATACAGCCACTCAGACAGCATCTCACTCACCCATATATCTACTCACACACCCATGTATACACCCATGCAGCCATTCACACACCCATACATACAAGGATACATACAGTCACACAGTCACTCATATATTTGTTAGAAGCAGTATCACTCAGTAGTAGTGCATCTAGTATAGTAATTTAACTTTGTAGTAGGTTAGTATATATATTTAACAATCATAAACTCTTAGAAAATACTTACGCACACTGGATGATGTCAGTGATTTCATCAGTGATGTCATTTGAATGTCATCAGTGATGTCACTGAGCATGTCAGGTGTGATGTCATATGTGAGGTCATAAGCAATGCATTTCAGGGGCGTAGGTTATAGTTAGCACAGCTAACCATAACTGCTGAATTTCACTGGTTTGTTTGAATGAAATCTGAACCTAACTATAACTTCTTTGTAACCTTTGTTTTTTCAGTGAATATCTATGTTTTTTTTATTTTATTCCATAACTATAACGTCCCTGTAAACTTTGGTTTTTCAGTGAATTTCTACGTTTTTTTTTTAATGTTATTTCCAAACTGTAACCTGTAACTTAGAGAGTGAGTGGGTGTGTAAGGGAGTGCGTGAGTATCTCAATGGGTGTCTATATGGGTCTGGAGTGGCTGCATAAGTGTCCCTCTGGGTGTGAGTAGATGTGAGAATGTCTGAGTGGGTTTATGAGTGCCTCCGTAATTGTATAAGTCAGTCTGTGAGTGAGTGCATGAGTCTCTGAGTGGCCCTGTGAGTGGGTGCATTAGTGTCTGAGTTGGTGCGTGAATGCCTGAGTGTGTCTTTGAGTAGGTGTGTGAGTCTCTGAGTGGGTCTGTTACTGGATTCTTGAGTGTCTGGGTGAGACTATGAGTGGATGCATAAGTCTCAGAGTGGGTCTGTGAGCCGGTGCATGAGTCTCTGAGTGGGTCTGTGAATGGGTGTTTGAGTCTCTGAGTGGGTCTTTGAGTGTGTGCATGAGTGTCTGGGTGGGATTGTGAGTGGGTGCATGAGTCTCTGAGTGGGTATGTGAGTGACTCTCTCAGTGGGTTCCAGGGCCCAGCCAAAGTAAAGTGGGGGAGGGGGGCCACTCACATCTGCCTCCATGGGTTGATTTTGACCCAGGGGACCCATCCCTCGAGGTCCGGCCTTAAAATTTATATATTTTTAAGGGGGCTACTGGCCCCCCTCCCCTGGCCAATTTTGTCCCTGGGGACCCCATCCCCAGGGCCCGGCTTTAAAATGTATATATTTTGAATGGGGTGGGGAGTCACGGAGCCCCCCTCCCCTGGCTGATTTTGGCTCTGGGGACCCAATTCCCTTGAACTCCTGGGTGTCCTGGGCATCCAGTGTGCAGTATGGGGTCCGCAGTGGGAGCCTCAAGGCCCCTGCAGTCCCAGCCAGCTCCCCACCTCATGTGGGAGCTGGCATTGCTGCTGCACAGAGGGAGCTGCTGAAATGGCAGCTCCCTTCTTGCTGGAGCAATCGTTTCATCTCTTTCCCTGCCCAAAGGTCTGTGGTCAGGGAAAGAGATGAAACCTCAGCTTTCAGCGGGCAGGAGCACTTTGACAGCCATGCCTGCTGGAACCGGAGTGTTTGCTTTTGCTTGGCAGAAAAGCAAATAGCTAAATTCTAGGGTGGGCACTCAGTGACATAGCAGGAGCCGGCCCTAGGGGGTGGCTATGTATGGTTCAGGCTGCAGTCGTGTCTAAAGCTCCTATGGGAATTATCATGGGAAACACAGTTTTTTTTACCTCCCCCCTTTTTTTCAGCCCCCGCTTGTCAGATCACCCTGCAACTTTCCATGCCTCTGGGCCCGGCTTTCAAATTTATATATTTTTAATGGGGAGGGGAGCCACACGGCCCCCCTTCCCTGTGCAGCACGATTCACTGGGGCACTTTTTGGGGATAATTCTAGGAAGATTTGTAAAACGGTGCCTAAGATATAGGCAAGCTAAATATCACTTTTCTTATAGAAACATGGTCCTAACTATAACTACCTACTGGTGACAGCCAGCAGGTAATATATATATATATTAGGGAATAGGTCATAGGATATTAGTTTTCGCTGCGGCCTTTCTGGAAACAATTTGAATTTTAATTGAATTGAATAATTTATATTCAGTGTGTAAGTGGATTTAATTATGGAAGGCTCGCATTGTGTATATATGTTTTATTTGTGATATGAATTGTAACGTGGGTTTATGTTTTGCACTGGCACTTTATCAATGCAATTATATGCACATAAGGTAGCACCTTAGCACTTAGCACTTTATGAATAAATTCGTAAGGTTGGCAATGATACCGGTTATTGGGATTTATCCCAACTATTTAGAAAAGAGGTGACTCAATATGGATTTATCCCATGACTGCAGCATTTAAGCTGGAAGAAATGTCATAAGCAATGAGAAACATTGTATGAGGTTATTGTTTACATAATATGTTGGTTTACAGTACGATTGGCGATGGTGTACACAATTATGTAGGGTCATGTGCAATATTATGATATCAGTTATTTTGGTTATTGCGCTATGAAACTCCCGTTTTATTGTATTTATACATATAGATTTTAACATGATGTATTTTACACAATGATGTGTTTTTTAGATCTATTTATCATCCTGTGTATTTAGCACAAAAAATGGGGATCAAAGCATCAACACCCGCACTAGTCCTAACGTCCCTGATAATTATCACAAATAGAAGAGGTGCGACGGGCTTAGGACACAATCCCCTAGGTCCCAAAACAGAGAGACAAGAGATCTTTTTCGGACCAGACGACGGCATGGAGACTAGAGCTACACTTGCTGATACATCGATTTAAAATCATGAACCTTTTGATTGATATAATACCCAGACTTGAATATACATAGTCTGCAAATTTTTTGGGTTACATACTTTGATCATAAATCTATGAATGAATTTCCTCTCACATTCTAAGCCCTGAAGAAGTCCGATTGAGGACGAAACGCGTTAGCAGTTTCGAAATTTTAAGAAAATGAATAAAAGAATGAATTTTTATTAACTGAAGACCTTGCTGACTTTTTCTTTTGGGAAAACAATCACTGAATGTAAACTTATGAATATGGTTTAACAATGATTTATATATGTATCTATTAGTGTACGGGGCTTTTCTGCTCATCCTGTGTATTTACCATCTTAATATTAATATTGTTATTTATTAACTCACTCTGGCCATTCCATTTGAATGATGTGAATTTCAATGCCTTGCACATAACTACTGTTGATTGATAGTAAGTCACTACGATTAAGGTTATGAAAACAGACTCGATAACCGGCAGAACGTTGTATAAGTGTGTTTTCTATGTCTATCACTTTCGTTTTACCACGTGGTGTCATTTCACTGCATTTAAAAAAGATGGCATAAGGCTCTCTCGTATATGTGATCAAGGGCAAGTGGTGCCCGAAACGCGTAATTTGAGGACAATAAAAGAATAATTGCCTACATCTCCAGTGGTTCGTGATTCTCTGTTTGCCAAAAGCTACTGCATTGATGAACGGAGCATTTCTATGGTCTTGGTATCAATTTCCGGAAGGTGGTTGCTTCCGCGACGAACCCACTCCCCGTGTAGCTGGCTGCCGCTTTCAACCAGAGGAGCGAGGATCCGAGAAAGGAAGTTTTGTGGCAGCCCCCTATAGCAGCTGGAAATTCTCAAGGAAGCCCAAAGTCGCAGCGACGTGGTCGGACGACCGGTTGAGTACAGCGTTTTCCTGAAGGCGGTGAGTGCACCAGCAATCAGCGTAGGTGGGGAGGAGTGAGAGGCGGAGTGCGGAGTGTTACGGTTAGCGACACCGCAGCAATATACTTTGTACTGTTGTCCTCAAAATGTCGGCAGAGGTGGTCCACGAGTGAGAGGCCACGGCGGAGGAACTGTTTAACAACTTACCCAAAGCAACAACAGATCGGGAAGTTCCCACTAGCTCTAGCAGATTAAAAGAAGGAGATGCCAAAGCCCTTCTAAAGAAATTGGAGAAGTGTATGCAGGCTGAAACAACTAAATGGTGGGAACACAAATCCCTTACCAAATATATAGAAGTTGGGCGGATCCCACGGGGTTTGAGAATTTTGCTAGCCCCAAGCTTCGAAAGCCCCAACCTGAGTATGCTAAAGGAGTGGGGAGAAAGCAACTTGGCAGCATCGATGAACCTGGTGAAAATTTTGGTAAAATATGCCGAGATAGACCGTCAGGCATTAACGGCGGAAATACACCAAATCAATGAACAACTTGAGAAATTGGAACCCAGCGAATTTATCTCAAAGACAAGGAAAGACATACATGAAAGGTTGACTAAACAAGAAGATAAAATAAAGATTCGAAAGGCTCATAAGTTTTCTATAGATAAATGCGATTATGAGCAAGGTCGCATTTTTACTTTTGCTCGCAAATATGAAAATGCCAAAAAAGCCAAATTCAACAAAAATGTGTCCAGTACCACAACAATACAAGGAAATACGGAGACAAATGGAAGTGGCATAGCGTTGGACAGTAATTCTCTCACAAGTGAGATTTCATCGGACAGCGAAAGTCTAAGCAGTTTGGGAGCAGTTGGTCAAACTAAAATACTGGATTTGGGTGAGGAGGTTAATTTTTTAGCGTTCGACCGCCGCCAAACCTTGAGACCAAGAAATCAGAAAAAGAAAACAGAGCCAGAAAGAACATACGAAGAAGAGAAAGGCGCAAGAAACGGAAAAACTAAACAGAAAAAAACATACTGGCGCAGAAAGTAATGACAGACAAAAACACTATCATCAACCTTTCGACAACTGTATTATCAGAAGCAGAAAAACAATTGCTATGTTTAGGTCTTTCTTTTTGCCCGATAAGCGATTTTAATTACGCACAAACAAGGCTTGACATTTTTTGTTTTATCAGGAAGTTAAAACTTAAAAGGTTTTTCGCCATTAAGGAAGGTCTGAAAGAGGCTCAGTTAAATGATGACATTATGAGGGAGCCCAATATGGAATTACAGGTATCAGATGTGCCAACGTTGCTTGTCCTACACGATCTCAACAACGAGGGCAATATCGGGACACAAAATCAAATGGAAGTGGGTTCCACACAAGTGGAACTACAACAGGCAAGCATAAGACAACGAGGAGCGGGCATTAGTCCTTTTAAATCTAAATCTAAGTTTGTTCCAACAATGCCGAAAGATGCGATCGATATCTTTCATGAGGTAGTGACTGAAGATATAAAAAAGTTGCACCATTCAACCAAACATAGAAAACAGTACAAGAGCAAACATGAAGTGGAATATGCCAAATTGATTAAAAAATTGAGTAGCAACCATGATATCATTGTGGCCAAATCAGACAAAGGGGGAAACATGGTTATTTGGCAACAAAAGGACTATATAACGGAGGCACACAGACATCTTAACGACTTGAATTGCTATGAGAAATCCAATCATAGCAAATACAATTTGGCTAAAGAAATTCTTAAGAAAGACTTATTTGGGTGGAAACGGGAAGGGGTGATTTCCTCGGAAGAATTTAAGTTTTTAAATGTAGAGCACCCAGTTTTACCTAGACTGTATTTCATCCCAAAAGTCCACAAAAAGATATCACCTGTCCCGGGTAGGCCCATTATATCGGCCATTGTGGGAGAGAAAATAACTCAAAACGTGGATTTCTTTCTTCAAGAATATGTCAAACAGCTGCCGAGTTATGTAAAAGATACTAGTGACTTCCTGAATAAAGTTCAAGTGATCACCTGGTCAGAAGATTTGTTGTTCATTACTCTGGACATAGAATCTTTATATACTAGCATTGAGCATGTGACAGGGTTAAATGGAATCAAGTATTTTTTGGATACGAGACCCATTGAAAATTACCAGCACAACAAAATGCTCCTAAGCTTGGTCTCATGGTGCTTACATAATAATTATTTTACATTTGGTAATGACATTTTTTTACAAAAGAGAGGAGTCGCTATGGGGGCCTGCTTCTCCCCCAGTTATGCATGCTTGCATGTAGGATGGTGGGAGGAGCAGGTCCTCAGAAAAACTCATGCCATTGATTTTAACAATCATGTTTTGTACTGGTTAAGATACATCGATGATGTTTTTATTGTTCGGCAAGGAAATTAAATGAGTGCAATGAATTTTATCAGTCGCATCAACAATAATACTGCTAATCTTAAATTTACCTCTCATGTAAATAAGGACTGCATTGAATTCCTTGATGTGAAGGTTCACCACAAACAGGGGCAATTAGCGACAACGCTTTTAGGAAATCCACTGCTGGCAATCTAACACTCCATGCCAGCAGTGCTCATCCCAAACATCTGATTAAAAACATCCCCTATGGGGGGTTATTACGTCTAAAAAGAATATGCAGTACAGAAGGAGATTTAAAAAGATGTACAGAAGAGGCTCTTTGCAGATTCAGGCAAAGAGGATACAGTGAAGAGATCTCGAGAGAGGCAGTTGATAAAACAAATGAGAGAACCAGGGAATCCTTGCTCAGCACCAGTACGAACAAAGAAAAGTCCAAGGTCGCAAGCACAGGCCCTAGGTTAATTACTACTTTTAGTAAGCAAGAGAGAAAGATTCGGTCCATCGTTAAGCGCAATTGGCCAATTGTCCTCACTGATGGGGTACTGTCTCCCAGATTACCTACCTATCCAGTCGTCACTTACAGGAAAGGTATATCTATGCGCACGCAGATTGCCAAACCGAGCCCCGAGTTATCTGTTGCTAAAATGTGGTTGCAACCCAAACAAGGGTTCACAAAATGCACTACTTGTAGAGCATGCAAGTTTGCTGTAGCACTACACATTACTCTACACCTTTTAGCCCAGACAAAATAGCAATTCGGGGCACTCTAAATTGCAGGACGGAATTTGCGGTGTATATTCTGACATGCACCTGCGGCTTAAGATATGTGGGCAGCACTAAGTTGCAGGTGCATGTCAGAATTTTACAGCATTTGCGGGCCATCGTGAATAATGACTCGACCTATCCGGTGGCTCGCCATTTCAAGCAGATGCATAACAATGACCTCAACTGCTTGAGTTATTTTGTTGTGGCGACCGTTCCAAAATTGCGTAGAGGGGGAGACAGAGAAAGAGCTCTAAGACAGATGGAGTCTAGAATGATCATAGAGCTTGACAGTAAGTTCCCACATGGTCTGAACAACACGGAGGACTTGCATCATTTTTTATAACAATAAGTTGAAATGAACCTAGACCGAACCCAATAAGTTGTTTCTGTATGTTTGGTAGGCTGATTTCCCGGGTTTCCTGCATTTACTACTATATTAGGTCTTGTAAATAGGTATTAGTTTTCGCTGCGGCCTTTCTGGAATTGATTTGAATTTTAATTGAATTGCATAATTTATATTCAGTGTTTAAGTGGATTTAATTATGGAAGGCTCGCATTGTGTATATATGTTTTATTTGTGATATGAATTGTAACGTGGGTTTATGTTTTGCACTGGCACTTTATCAATGCAATTATATGCACATAAGGTAGCACCTTAGCACTTAGCACTTTATGAATAAATTCGTAAGGTTGGCAATGATACCGGTTATTGGGATGTATCCCAACTATTTAGAAAAGAGGTGACTCAATATGGATTTATCCCATGACTGCAGCATTTAAGCTGGAAGAAATGTCATAAGCAATGAGAAACATTGTATGAGGTTATTGTTTACATAATATGTTGGTTTACAGTACGAGTGGCGATGGTGTACACAATTATGTAGGGTCATGTGCAATATTATGATATCAGTTATTTTGATTATTGCGCTATGAAATTCCCGTTTTATTGTATTTATACATATAGATTTTAACATGATGTATTTTACACAATGATGTGTTTTTTAGATCTATTTATCATCCTGTGTATTTACCATCTTAATATTAATATTGTTATTTATTAACTCACTCTGGCCATTCCATTTGAATGATGTGAATTTCAATGCCTTGCACATAACTACTGTTGATTGATAGTAAGTCACTACGATTAAGGTTATGAAAACAGACTCGATAACCGGCAGAACGTTGTATAAGTGTGTTTTCTATGTCTATCACTTTCGTTTTACCACGTGGTGTCATTTCACTGCATTTAAAAAAGATGGCATAAGGCTCTCTCATATATGTGATCAAGGGCAAGTGGTGCCCGAAACGCGTAATTTGAGGACAATAAAAGAATAATTGCCTACATCTCCAGTGGTTCGTGATTCTCTGTTTGCCAAAAGCGACTGCATTGATGAACGGAGCATTTCTATGGTCTTGATATATATATATTATCTACTGGCGGTCGCCAGTAGATAGTTATAGTTAGGACCTATTATCCATAGGAAATCCGTAACATTCTATTCCCAATAACTTTGGAGTCGTTTGACGAATCATCGCGAAATTTTCAAAACCAGTGGGGCGCTCCGGTCCGCTCCTGTCTTGAAAGTTTCGGGGTGATTCATCAAGCGGGAGCCGAGAAAAAAGGGGGGTCCCAAAACATGTTTTCTCCATGTTAATTCCCATAGGAAATTTTAGCCACGGCTACAGCCCGAACTGCTGAACGGAATTACACCACATTTTGCAAAAAGGTAGTGCTTGGTTCAGAAAGCGACCTTTTTTTAAAATGGTGTAAATCCGTTCAGTAGTTGCGGAGAAAGTAAAAAAATAAGAGTGAAAAAATCAATTTCCCATAGGAAACTTTATGCAAGGCTACAGCAAAACTGCTGAATGGAATTACACCAAATTTGGCAAAAAGGTAGTGCTTGGTTCAGAAAGTACCCTTTTTAAAAATGGTGTAAATCCGTTCAGTAGTTGCTGAGAAAATCCAAAATAAAAGTTTCGATATCTATGGCCGCGGTGGATCCGCGCACCCTCCCGATCATGAGCTGCATGCTAATTGGCTGTCAACACTCCAAACCAGGAAGTGTTGGCAGCCATCTTGTTCCTCGGAAGAACCGAGGAACAAGAAACCAGTAAAACAACTGCGTAAAACGCAAAAAGGGGGCAGGGTAGAAACACCCTGACCCCCTAGGCCTGCTCAGGGAGTCCTATAAGGACCCCCAGGGTCCAAAAAAAAATATATATTTTTTTTTAAATCGGCGGGATGCGCTCAGGGTGCGCGGATCCCGCCGAGAAAAAAAAAAAACGAAGCGCGGTCTCCCGCGCTTCGTGGTTAATTGGCCCCCGGGTGGGCCAAGTCCCGGGGGCATGGGGGGGTTTATTTAATAATATGGGGGGGCCTCTAAGGCCCCCCAAGCCCCGGGGACCGCCACCCCCCGGGGCTTTAAAAAAATAATGGTGCGGGAGGGCTCTCGGCCCTCCCGCAGCCCCGGGGACCGCCACCCCCGGGGCTTCTTTAAAAATATATATATACCTGTGTGGGGGGCTCGAGCCCCCACACGCCCCGGGACCTCCACCTCCCCGGGGCACTAAAAACAAATGCTAATTTGGGGGTCCGGAACGGACCCCCGAGCCCCCGGGACCACCACCTCCCGGGGGCTGTGCATGTGAAGGGAGGGGGGCCGCGCGGCCCCCCTCCTGGAGCCTGTGGTGGCCCTGGGGACCGCCACCCCCCAGGGCTGGCTCCTGCAGTGTCCCGGGGTGCCTACCCCCTGGACACTGTAGTTTGCTATGGCAGGACGGGAGCCTCGCGGCTCCCGTCCTGCCATAGCAAACTGCTTTGGTTTTGGAAGAGAGGCAGGAAACCTGCTCTCTCTTCCAAAACCAAGCAGATTGCTTTTCCACACGGGGAGCTGCATCTTAGCAGCTCCCCATGTGGAAAAGCAATGCCGGTTCCCGCAGGACGCGGGGAGCCGGCGGGACTGTGGGGGCATTGGGGACCCCCCACTGTCCCCAATGGAGAGGGCCAGCCCCGGGGGATGGGGTCCCCGGGGCTAGTAGTGGCCCAGGAGGGGAGCCACGCGGCCCCCCTCCCCAAAATTAAAACATTTAAAAAAATAAAATAAAAAAAATAAAGGCCGCCCCGGGGATGGGGTCCCCGGGGCCAGTAGAGGCCTCAGGAGGGGGGCCACGCAGCCCCCTCCATAAACCAAAATATATATTTGGCCATGCCCCGGGGTATGGGGTCCCCGGGGCCAGAATTGGCCACGGGAGGGGGGCCCATGAGGCCCCCTTCCCGTTAATTTTTTTTTTTTATAAATTAAAAAAGGGGTCAGGCCCTGGGGGATGGGGTCCCCAGGGCCCAAAAAGTAAAAGAAGAGGGGCCACACAGCCCCCTTCCAAAAACCAAAACCCAAAAACACGCAATCGTGCCGAGGCTCCGCCCCTCCCAGCAACACTCTGCAAACGCGCCTGTGGCGCGTTTTAAGTTGGGAAATGAATTCCCCTTCAATACTGGGTGTCCCTGGGGGCCAACTAGCCCACCGGGAACCTCCAGTATGCGCCAGGGGCTGCGTTGCAGAGAGGTGGTCCAGGCCACGCCCCTTTACACCTCTCTGCAACGCAGCTCTGTGGCGCTTACTGGAGGTACCTGGTGGGCTAGTTGGACCCCAGGGACCCTCAGGATTCAAGGGGACTTAATCCCCCAACTTAAAACGCACCACGGGGCGCGTTTGCACAGTGGTGAAGGGAGGGGCGGGGCTTCAGGTGACATGTGTGCAAACAGGCCCGTGGCGCGTTTTAAGATGGGGAATTAAATCCCCTTCAATCCTGAGGGTCCCTGGGGGCCAACTAGCCCACCAGGTACCTCCAGTAAGCGCCACGGAGCTGTGTTGCAGAGTGTTGTAAAAAGGGCGTGGCCTCTGAACACCTCTCTACAACGCAGCTCTCTGGCGCATACTGGAGGTATCTGGTGGGCTAGTTGGCCCCTAGGGTCCCTCGGGATTGAGGAGGAATTAATTCTCCAACTTAAAACGCACCACAGGGCGTGTTTGCAGACATGTCACCTCAGGCCCCACCCCCTTTGCAGACATGTCACCTCAGGCCCCACCCCCTTCCTTCACCATTGTGCAAATATTCCTCAAAAATCAGCCGAACAACGAATTCCGATTTACTCACCTGTTATCAGGAGAGACCTCAGTGCTGCATCTTTGAGCCCAGTACTGATCCTGAAAAGTAATTCTAACCGTACTTACCAGTAACTTGAATTTCCTTCCATAGGCTAACATTGACTGGTTTCACTTGGAAATTCTTCTAAGTGTGGAGTTTTGGAACTTTATAATATTCCTCTAAAATCAGCTGAACTACGAATTCCGATTTACTCACCTGTTATCAGGAGAGAACCCAGTGCTGCATCTTTTAGCCCAGCACTGACCCTGAAAAGTAATTCTAACCGTACTTACCAGTAACTTGTATTTCCTTCCATAGGAATCCATTGTCTGGTTTCACTTGGAAATTCTTCCAAGTGTGGAGTTTTGGAACTTTATAATATTCCTCTAAAATCAGCCGAACTACGAATTCCGATTTACTCACCTGTTATCAGGAGAGACCTCAGTGCTGCATCTTTGAGCCCAGTACAGATCCTGAAAAGTAATTCTAACCGTACTTACCAGTAACTTGTATTTTCTTCCATAGGAATCCATTGTCTGGTTTTCAGCAGAAAAGTTTCAAAGTGTCGATTTTCATAAACTACAAATATTCCTTAAAAATCGCCTGTATGACTTAAACGCATTCTTTCAACTGTTTACAGGAGATGCACCAGTGCTGGATCCAGGATCCACCACTGAGTAAGAAAAAGTAACGATAACACTACTTACCTGCTAAGTGAATTTCCTCCCATAGGCTAACATTGGTGATTCTATGTGAAAAAGTTTCTAAGTGTCAACTTTTAAAATACAATAATATTCCTTAAAAATCACTACTGTAACCAAAACGCTTTTACTCAACTGTTTACAGGAGATGTCCCAGGACTGAATCTAGGATCCAGTCCTGTGGTTAGAAAAGTAATCCATAAAGTAACTAATTGCATTTAACTAGAAATTCACATTGAGCTCAATGTTGCATTGTGTTTGAAATTGTGTTGCCCATTGCAACAACTGTAACTACTGTACTTAAAAGTCTATTGTCTATTTGCAAAGTATTTAAACTAAAGTAATTCATTCTGAGAAAGTATATTTTGTAATGTAATGTACAATGTAATTACAATGTAATTTAAAAAATAAAATATCTAAAAATAAATAGTTTAAAAAAATGTAGTAAATCAGTATCAAAAAAATAAATATAACAATTAATACATTTAAAAATTGTCATTTACAAAACCTTTGAAATTCAGTGAAAAAACCCATAGTTTTCAGACATGTTATAGTTAGGAATTAGCATTTAAAAAACCTTTGAAATTCACTGAAAAAACCATAGGTTTCAGGCACGTTATAGTTAGAAATTAGCATTTAAAAAACCTTACAAATTCACTGAAAAAACCATAGGTTTTAGGGACAGTTATAGTTAGTTGGACATTGCACTCGTACAAAACCCGTGAAATTCCCCAGTTATAGTTAGTTCAGCTAACTATAACTCACGCCCCGCAATGCACTGCTGATGACGTCACATATTACATCACTCATGACATGGTCAGTGACATCACTGATGACATCACTGATGACATCTCAAATGACATCACTGATGACATCACTGATGACATCATCCACGTGATAATCTGATGCACCTCCTCACACCCTAATATAACCTTTGATACACCCACTCTAAATTACAGACTGCCTTCGCAAAACCATAGACACTCCAACACCAATAACTACATACCCACTCACTGATTCTTAGGTCTACACACACATCCACTCACTCACCCGTACAGTCACTCATACTTACGGTCACTCAGTACAGGACTATCATATGCACTCATACACCTACATAGACACTCACACACCGCCACTCATCCATAGAGGTACTCATACACCTAGTCAGTCATGCAAATAATTAATCACACTGCCATTTACTCACCTATACAGTTATACACACACCAGCTCACTTACTCATACAAATACTAGCACATTCTTACGCTCATATACAATCACTGATACAAGTACACACTCATCCATACAGCCACTCTCACTTATAGCCATTTATATACTCCAACACACATATATACTGCCTTTCACATATGTAGTTACTCACACATGTACCACTGAGATATACATTCACTCACTAACACACCCATACACACACTTACCCACCCATACAGTCCATCACAGATGCACTCTTGAAACCATGCACCCAGTGAATCACCCACTCACACATCTATGCACAGAGTCACACACACCCCACCCCCACAAACACTCAGGCACCCATACAGATACTCAGACAACCAATCAATAACTCATATAGACACTCATGTAGCTATTCACAAACCCATACAGCCACTTACACAGCAACAGACAGACGGATACAGACATTCACCCAGTTTAGTCACTAACCCATGCATTCAGTAAGATACGTTTAATCACTCACTTATAGAGTTAGTCACGTACCCACTAAATCATCCATTCAGACACTTATACACCCACTCATTCTTCAATACGCCTTTCCCTATATATATTAAACATATTTAAACTTTACAGAAACACACAGTCACTGGATGATGTCATCAGTGATGTCATTTGAGATGTCATCAGTGATGTCATCAGTGATGTCACTGACCATGTCATGAGTGATGTAATATGTGACGTCATCAGCAGTGCATTGCGGGGCGCGAGTCATAGTTAGCTGAACTAACTATAACGGGGAATTTCACGGGTTTTGTACGAGTGCAATGTCCAACTAACTATAACTGTCCTTAAAACCTATGGTTTTTTCAGTGAATATATATATATATATATATATATATATATATATATATATATATATATTCAAAATGAATTGCTCCAGCAATTAGAGCCGCACTCTGTTGAAGGTAAGAAAAACGTTTCTTTATTCTTAAACCGGGCAGCTTCTCTTCCCGTAATATTGTCCTTTGGCCGACGCGTTTCGATGAACTCTCTTCATCTTCTTCCGAGGCCATAGTGAGCAGTTGGACTAATCATGTGCTTCCCCAGCAGCCCCTGCATGCTAATTCAATTAATGTCCCTGGGCTCCGGTGTGCCTTTCATTGGATGTAAAGTTCACGTTGCATGCTGGGCCCTGTAGTAATCTGCATATTTCGCCCTCCAGTGGGTTCCAATTCTCACTATTCAATAAAAAGGATGAATCTTGCAGCCCCCATTGAGCCTCTGGAAGAGACTCTGCCCAGTTAGCTTACAGTACCTCCAACACCGCATTCAATGAGATACATTCCCCTCGAGTGGCCCCAAGTCCAGTGAAACAGGTGGTGCGTCGCTCTCACGGCCTGAAGCGCGCCGTGCACCATGTTCAAAATGAATTGCTCCAGCAATTAGAGCCGCACTCTGTTGAAGGTAAGAAAAACGTTTCTTTATTCTTAAACCGGGCAGCTTCCCTTCCCGTAATATTGTCCTTTGGCCGACGAGTTTTGATGAACTCTCTTCATCTTCTTCCGAGGCCATAGTGAGCAGTTGGACTAATCATGTGCTTCCCAGCAGCCCCTGCATGCTAATTCAATTAATGTCCCTGGCCTCCGGTGTGCCTTTAATTGGATGTAAAGTTCACGTTGCATGCTGGGCCCTGTAGTAATCTGCATATTTCGCCCTCCAGTGGGTTCCAATGCTCACTATTCAATAAAAAGGACGAATCTTGCAGCCCCCATTGAGCCTCTGGAAGAGACTCTGCCCAGTTAGCTTACAGTACCTCCAACACCGCATTCAAGGAGATACATTCCCCTCGAGTGGCCCCAAGTCCAGTGAAACAGGTGGTGCGTCGCTCTCACGGCCTGAAGCGCGCCGTGCAACATGTTCAAAATGAATTGCTACAGCAATTAGAGCCGCACTCTGTTGAAGGTAAGAAAAACGTTTCTTTATTCTTAAACCGGGCAGCTTCCCTTCCCGTAATATTGTCCTTTGGCCGACGCGTTTCGATGAACTCTCTTCATCTTCTTCCGAGGCCATAGTGAGCAGTTGGACTAATCATGTGCTTCCCCAACAGCCCCTGCATGCTAATTCAATTAATGTCCCTGGCCTCCGGTGTGCCTTTAATTGGATGTAAAGTTCACGTTGCATGCTGGGCCCTCTAGTAATCTGCATATTTCGCCCTCCAGTGGGTTCCAATGCTCACTATTCAATAAAAAGGACGAATCTTGCAGCCCCCATTGAGCCTCTGGAAGAGACTCTGCCCAGTTAGCTTACAGTACCTCCAACACCGCATTCAAGGAGATACATTCCCCTCGAGTGGCCCCAAGTCCAGTGAAACAGGTGGTGCGTCGCTCTCACGGCCTGAAGCGCGCCGTGCAACATGTTCAAAATGAATTGCTCCAGCAATTAGAGCCGCACTCTGTTGAAGGTAAGAAAAACGTTTCTTTATTCTTAAACCGGGCAGCTTCCCTTCCCGTAATATTGTCCTTTGGCCGACGCGTTTCGATGAACTCTCTTCATCTTCTTCCGAGGCCATAGTGAGCAGTTGGACTAATCATGTGCTTCCCCAGCAGCCCCTGCATGCTAATTCAATTAATGTCCCTGGGCTCCGGTGTGCATTTCATTGGATGTAAAGTTCACGTTGCATGCTGGGCCCTGTAGTAATCTGCATATTTCGCCCTCCAGTGGGTTCCAATTCTCACTATTCAATAAAAGGACGAATCTTGCAGCCCCCATTGAGCCTCTGGAAGAGACTCTGCCCAGTTAGCTTACAGTACCTCCAACACCGCATTCAATGAGATACATTCCCCTCGAGTGGCCCCAAGTCCAGTGAAACAGGTGGTGCGTCGCTCTCACGGCCTGAAGCGCGCCGTGCACCATGTTCAAAATGAATTGCTCCAGCAATTAGAGCCGCACTCTGTTGAAGGTAAGAAAAACGTTTCTTTATTCTTAAACCGGGCAGCTTCCCTTCCCGTAATATTGTCCTTTGGCCGACGAGTTTTGATGAACTCTCTTCATCTTCTTCCGAGGCCATAGTGAGCAGTTGGACTAATCATGTGCTTCCCCAGCAGCCCCTGCATGCTAATTCAATTAATGTCCCTGGCCTCCGGTGTGCCTTTAATTGGATGTAAAGTTCACGTTGCATGCTGGGCCCTGTAGTAATCTGCATATATCGCCCTCCAGTGGGTTCCAATGCTCACTATTCAATAAAAGGACGAATCTTGCAGCCCCATTGAGCCTCTGGAAGAGACTCTGCCCAGTTAGCTTACAGTACCTCCAACACCGCATTCAAGGAGATACATTCCCCTCGAGTGGCCCCAAGTCCAGTGAAACAGGTGGTGCGTCGCTCTCACGGCCTGAAGCGCACCGTGCAACATGTTCAAAATGAATTGCTCCAGCAATTAGAGCCGCACTCTGTTGAAGGTAAGAAAACGTTTCTTTATTCTTAAACCGGGCAGCTTCCCTTCCCGTAATATTGTCCTTTGGCCGACGCATTTCGATGAACTCTCTTCATCTTCTTCCGAGGCCATAGTGAGCAGTTGGACTAATCATGTGCTTCCCCAGCAGCCCCTGCATGCTAATTCAATTAATGTCCCTGGCCTCCGGTGTGCCTTTAATTGGATGTAAAGTTCACGTTGCATGCTGGGCCCTCTAGTAATCTGCATATTTCGCCCTCCAGTGGGTTCCAATGCTCACTATTCAATAAAAAGGACGAATCTTGCAGCCCCCATTGAGCCTCTGGAAGAGACTCTGCCCAGTTAGCTTACAGTACCTCCAACACCGCATTCAAGGAGATACATTCCCCTCGAGTGGCCCCAAGTCCAGTGAAACAGGTGGTGCGTCGCTCTCACGGCCTGAAGCGCGCCGTGCAACATGTTCAAAATGAATTGCTCCAGCAATTAGAGCCGCACTCTGTTGAAGGTAAGAAAAACGTTTCTTTATTCTTAAACCGGGCAGCTTCCCTTCCCGTAATATTGTCCTTTGGCCGACGCGTTTCGATGAACTCTCTTCATCTTCTTCCGAGGCCATAGTGAGCAGTTGGACTAATTATGTGCTTCCCCAGCAGCCCCTGCATGCTAATTCAATTAATGTCCCTGGCCTCCGGTGTGCCTTTAATTGGATGTAAAGTTCACGTTGCATGCTGGGCCCTGTAGTAATCTGCATATTTCGCCCTCCAGTGGGTTCCAATGCTCACTATTCAATAAAAAGGACGAATCTTGCAGCCCCCATTGAGCCTCTGGAAGAGACTCTGCCCAGTTAGCTTACAGTACCTCCAACACCGCATTCAAGGAGATACATTCCCCTCAAGTGGCCCCAAGTCCAGTGAAACAGGTGGTGCGTCGCTCAAACGGCCTGAAGCGCGCCGTGCAACATGTTCAAAATGAATTGCTCCAGCAATTAGAGCCGCACTCTGTTGAAGGTAAGAAAAACGTTTCTTTATTCTTAAACCGGGCAGCTTCCCTTCCCGTAATATTGTCCTTTGGCCGACGCGTTTCGATGAACTCTCTTCATCTTCTTCCAAGGCCATAGTGAGCAGTTGGACTAATCATGTGCTTCCCCAGCACCCCCTGCATGCTAATTCAATTAATGTCCCTGGCCTCCGGTGTGCCTTTAATTGGATGTAAGGTTCACGTTGCATGCTGGGCCCTGTAGTAATCTGCATATTACGCCCTCCAGTGGGTTCCAATGCTCACTATCCAATAAAAAGTACGAATCTTGCAGCCCCCATTGAGCCTCTGGAAGAGACTCTGCCCAGTTAGCTTACAGTACCTCCAACACCGCATTCAAGGAGATACATTCCCCTCGAGTGGCCCCAAGTCCAGTGAAACAGGTGGTGTGTCGCTCTCATGGCCTGAAGCGCGCCGTGAAACATGTTCAAAATGAATTGCTCCAGCAATTAGAGCCGCACTCTGTTGAAGGTAAGAAAAACATTTCTTTATTCTTAAACCGGGCAGCTTCCCTTCCCGTAATATTGTCCTTTGGCCGACGCGTTTCGATGAACTCTCTTCATCTTCTTCCGAGGCCATAGTGAGCAGTTGGACTAATCATGTGCTTCCCCAGCAGCCCCTGCATGCTAATTTAATTAATGTCCCTGGCCTCCGGTGTGCCTTTAATTGGATG
Organism: Calotriton arnoldi; assembly: GCA_963921515.1. Classification (NCBI taxonomy): domain Eukaryota; kingdom Metazoa; phylum Chordata; class Amphibia; order Caudata; family Salamandridae; genus Calotriton; species Calotriton arnoldi. The sequence goes on along the minus strand of CAWUFW010017141.1, from coordinate 254,374 downwards.
TAAAGTTCACGTTGCATGCTGGGCCCTCTAGTAATCTGCATATTTCGCCCTCCAGTGGGTTCCAATGCTCACTATTCAATAAAAAGGACGAATCTTGCAGCCCCCATTGAGCCTCTGGAAGAGACTCTGCCCAGTTAGCTTACAGTACCTCCAACACCGCATTCAAGGAGATACATTCCCCTCGAGTGGCCCCAAGTCCAGTGAAACAGGTGGTGCGTCGCTCTCACGGCCTGAAGCGCGCTGTGCAACATGTTCAAAATGAATTGCTCCAGCAATTAGAGCCGCACTCTGTTGAAGGTAAGAAAACGTTTCTTTATTCTTAAACCGGGCAGCTTCCCTTCCCGTAATATTGTCCTTTGGCCGACGCGTTTCGATGAACTCTCTTCATCTTCTTCCGAGGCCATAGTGAGCAGTTGGACTAATCATGTGCTTCCCCAGCAGCCCCTGCATGCTAATTCAATTAATGTCCCTGGCCTCCGGTGTGCCTTTAATTGGATGTAAAGTTCACGTTGCATGCTGGGCCCTGTAGTAATCTGCATATTTCGCCCTCCAGTGGGTTCCAATGCTCACTATTCAATAAAAAGGACGAATCTTGCAGCCCCCATTGAGCCTCTGGAAGAGACTCTGCCCAGTTAGCTTACAGTACCTCCAACACCGCATTCAAGGAGCTACATTCCCCTCGAGTGGCACCAAGTCCAGTGAAACAGGTGGTGCGTCGCTCTCACGGCCTGAAGCGCGCCGTGCAACATGTTCAAAATGAATTGCTCCAGCAATTAGAGCCGCACTCTGTTGAAGGTAAGAAAAACGTATCTTTATTCTTAAACCGGGCAGCTTCCCTTCCCGTAATATTGTCCTTTGGCCGACGCGTTTCGATGAACTCTCTTCATCTTCTTCCGAGGCCATAGTGAGCAGTTGGACTAATCATGTGCTTCCCCAGCAGCCCCTGCATGCTAATTCAATTAATGTCCCTGGCCTCCGGTGTGCCTTTAATTGGATGTAAAGTTCACGTTGCATGCTGGGCCCTGTAGTAATCTGCATATTTCGCCCTCCAGTGGGTTCCAATGCTCACTATCCAATAAAAAGTACGAATCTTGCAGCCCCCATTGAGCCTCTGGAAGAGACTCTGCCCAGTTAGCTTACAGTACCTCCAACACCGCATTCAAGGAGATACATTCCCCTCGAGTGGCCCCAAGTCCAGTGAAACAGGTGGTGTGTCGCTCTCATGGCCTGAAGCGCGCCGTGAAACATGTTCAAAATGAATTGCTCCAGCAATTAGAGCCGCACTCTGTTGAAGGTAAGAAAAACATTTCTTTATTCTTAAACCGGGCAGCTTCCCTTCCCGTAATATTGTCCTTTGGCCGACGCGTTTCGATGAACTCTCTTCATCTTCTTCCGAGGCCATAGTGAGCAGTTGGACTAATCATGTGCTTCCCCAGCAGCCCCTGCATGCTAATTTAATTAATGTCCCTGGCCTCCGGTGTGCCTTTAATTGGATGTAAAGTTCACGTTGCATGCTGGGCCCTCTAGTAATCTGCATATTTCGCCCTCCAGTGGGTTCCAATGCTCACTATTCAATAAAAAGGACGAATCTTGCAGCCCCCATTGAGCCTCTGGAAGAGACTCTGCCCAGTTAGCTTACAGTACCTCCAACACCGCATTCAAGGAGATACATTCCCCTCGAGTGGCCCCAAGTCCAGTGAAACAGGTGGTGCGTCGCTCTCACGGCCTGAAGCGCGCTGTGCAACATGTTCAAAATGAATTGCTCCAGCAATTAGAGCCGCACTCTGTTGAAGGTAAGAAAAACGTTTCTTTATTCTTAAACCGGGCAGCTTCCCTTCCCGTAATATTGTCCTTTGGCCGACGCGTTTCGATGAACTCTCTTCATCTTCTTCCGAGGCCATAGTGAGCAGTTGGACTAATCATGTGCTTCCCCAGCAGCCCCTGCATGCTAATTCAATTAATGTCCCTGGCCTCCGGTGTGCCTTTAATTGGATGTAAAGTTCATGTTGCATGCTGGGCCCTGTAGTAATCTGCATATTTCGCCCTCCAGTGGGTTCCAATGCTCACTATTCAATAAAAAGGACGAATCTTGCAGCCCCCATTGAGCCTCTGGAAGAGACTCTGCCCAGTTAGCTTACAGTACCCCAACACCGCATTCAAGGAGATACATTCCCCTCGAGTGGCACCAAGTCCAGTGAAACAGGTGGTGCGTCGCTCTCACGGCCTGAAGCGCGCCGTGCAACATGTTCAAAATGAATTGCTCCAGCAATTAGAGCCGCACTCTGTTGAAGGTAAGAAAAACGTATCTTTATTCTTAAACCGGGCAGCTTCCCTTCCCGTAATATTGTCCTTTGGCCGACGCGTTTCGATGAACTCTCTTCATCTTCTTCCGAGGCCATAGTGAGCAGTTGGACTAATCATGTGCTTCCCCAGCAGCCCCTGCATGCTAATTCAATTAATGTCCCTGGCCTCCGGTGTGCCTTTAATTGGATGTAAAGTTCACGTTGCATGCTGGGCCCTGTAGTAATCTGCATATTTCGCCCTCCAGTGGGTTCCAATGCTCACTATTCAATAAAAAGGACGAATCTTGCAGCCCCCATTGAGCCTCTGGAAGAGACTCTGCCCAGTTAGCTTACAGTACCAACAACACCGCATTCAAGGAGATACATTCCCCTCGAGTGGCCCCAAGTCCAGTGAAACAGGTGGTGCGTCGCTCTCACGGCCTGAAGCGCGCCGTGCAACATGTTCAAAATGAATTGCTCCAGCAATTAGAGCCGCACTCTGTTGAAGGTAAGAAAAACGTTTCTTTATTCTTAAACCGGGCAGCTTCCCTTCCCGTAATATTGTCCTTTGGCCGACGCGTTTCGATGAACTCTCTTCATCTTCTTCCGAGGCCATAGTGAGCAGTTGGACTAATCATGTGCTTCCCCAGCAGCCCCTGCATGCTAATTCAATTAATGTCCCTGGCCTCCGGTGTGCCTTTCATTGGATGTAAAGTTCACGTTGCATGCTGGGCCCTGTAGTAATCTGCATATTTCGCCCTCCAGTGGGTTCCAATGCTCACTATTCAATAAAAAGGACGAATCTTGCAGCCCCCATTGAGCCTCTGGAAGAGACTCTGCCCAGTTAGCTTACAGTACCTCCAACACCGCATTCAAGGAGATACATTCCCCTCGAGTGGCCCCAAGTCCAGTGAAACAGGTGGTGTGTCGCTCTCATGGCCTGAAGCGCGCCGTGAAACATGTTCAAAATGAATTGCTCCAGCAATTAGAGCCGCACTCTGTTGAAGGTAAGAAAAACATTTCTTTATTCTTAAACCGGGCAGCTTCCCTTCCCGTAATATTGTCCTTTGGCCGACGCGTTTCGATGAACTCTCTTCATCTTCTTCCGAGGCCATAGTGAGCAGTTGGACTAATCATGTGCTTCCCCAGCAGCCCCTGCATGCTAATTCAATTAATGTCCCTGGCCTCCGGTGTGCCTTTAATTGGATGTAAAGTTCACGTTGCATGCTGGGCCCTCTAGTAATCTGCATATTTCGCCCTCCAGTGGGTTCCAATGCTCACTATTCAATAAAAAGGACGAATCTTGCAGCCCCCATTGAGCCTCTGGAAGAGACTCTGCCCAGTTAGCTTACAGTACCTCCAACACCGCATTCAAGGAGATACATTCCCCTCGAGTGGCCCCAAGTCCAGTGAAACAGGTGGTGCGTCGCTCTCACGGCCTGAAGCGCGCTGTGCAACATGTTCAAAATGAATTGCTCCAGCAATTAGAGCCGCACTCTGTTGAAGGTAAGAAAAACGTTTCTTTATTCTTAAACCGGGCAGCTTCCCTTCCCGTAATATTGTCCTTTGGCCGACGCGTTTCGATGAACTCTCTTCATCTTCTTCCGAGGCCATAGTGAGCAGTTGGACTAATCATGTGCTTCCCCAGCAGCCCCTGCATGCTAATTCAATTAATGTCCCTGGCCTCCGGTGTGCCTTTAATTGGATGTAAAGTTCACGTTGCATGCTGGGCCCTGTAGTAATCTGCATATTTCGCCCTCCAGTGGGTTCCAATGCTCACTATTCAATAAAAAGGACGAATCTTGCAGCCCCCATTGAGCCTCTGGAAGAGACTCTGCCCAGTTAGCTTACAGTACCTCCAACACCGCATTCAAGGAGATACATTCCCCTCGAGTGGCCCCAAGTCCAGTGAAACAGGTGGTGCGTCGCTCTCACGGCCTGAAGCGCGCCGTGCAACATGTTCAAAATGAATTGCTCCAGCAATTAGAGCCGCACTCTGTTGAAGGTAAGAAAAACGTTTCTTTATTCTTAAACCGGGCAGCTTCCCTTCCCGTAATATTGTCCTTTGGCCGACGCGTTTCGATGAACTCTCTTCATCTTCTTCCGAGGCCATAGTGAGCAGTTGGACTAATCATGTGCTTCCCCAGCAGCCCCTGCATGCTAATTCAATTAATGTCCCTGGCCTCCGGTGTGCCTTTAATTGGATGTAAAGTTCACGTTGCATGCTGGGCCCTGTAGTAATCTGCATATTTCGCCCTCCAGTGGGTTCCAATGCTCACTATTCAATAAAAAGTACGAATCTTGCAGCCCCCATTGAGCCTCTGGAAGAGACTCTGCCCAGTTAGCTTACAGTACCTCCAACACCGCATTCAAGGAGATACATTCCCCTCGAGTGGCCCCAAGTCCAGTGAAACAGGTGGTGTGTCGCTCTCATGGCCTGAAGCGCGCCGTGAAACATGTTCAAAATGAATTGCTCCAGCAATTAGAGCCGCACTCTGTTGAAGGTAAGAAAAACATTTCTTTATTCTTAAACCGGGCAGCTTCCCTTCCCGTAATATTGTCCTTTGGCCGACGCGTTTCGATGAACTCTCTTCATCTTCTTCCGAGGCCATAGTGAGCAGTTGGACTAATCATGTGCTTCCCCAGCAGCCCCTGCATGCTAATTTAATTAATGTCCCTGGCCTCCGGTGTGCCTTTAATTGGATGTAAAGTTCACGTTGCATGCTGGGCCCTCTAGTAATCTGCATATTTCGCCCTCCAGTGGGTTCCAATGCTCACTATTCAATAAAAAGGACGAATCTTGCAGCCCCCATTGAGCCTCTGGAAGAGACTCTGCCCAGTTAGCTTACAGTACCTCCAACACCGCATTCAAGGAGATACATTCCCCTCGAGTGGCCCCAAGTCCAGTGAAACAGGTGGTGCGTCGCTCTCACGGCCTGAAGCGCGCTGTGCAACATGTTCAAAATGAATTGCTCCAGCAATTAGAGCCGCACTCTGTTGAAGGTAAGAAAAACGTTTCTTTATTCTTAAACCGGGCAGCTTCCCTTCCCGTAATATTGTCCTTTGGCCGACGCGTTTCGATGAACTCTCTTCATCTTCTTCCGAGGCCATAGTGAGCAGTTGGACTAATCATGTGCTTCCCCAGCAGCCCCTGCATGCTAATTCAATTAATGTCCCTGGCCTCCGGTGTGCCTTTAATTGGATGTAAAGTTCACGTTGCATGCTGGGCCCTGTAGTAATCTGCATATTTCGCCCTCCAGTGGGTTCCAATGCTCACTATTCAATAAAAAGGACGAATCTTGCAGCCCCCATTGAGCCTCTGGAAGAGACTCTGCCCAGTTAGCTTACAGTACCTCCAACACCGCATTCAAGGAGATACATTCCCCTCGAGTGGCCCCAAGTCCAGTGAAACAGGTGGTGCGTCGCTCTCACGGCCTGAAGCGCGCCGTGCAACATGTTCAAAATGAATTGCTCCAGCAATTAGAGCCGCACTCTGTTGAAGGTAAGAAAAACGTATCTTTATTCTTAAACCGGGCAGCTTCCCTTCCCGTAATATTGTCCTTTGGCCGACGCGTTTCGATGAACTCTCTTCATCTTCTTCCGAGGCCATAGTGAGCAGTTGGACTAATCATGTGCTTCCCCAGCAGCCCCTGCATGCTAATTCAATTAATGTCCCTGGCCTCCGGTGTGCCTTTAATTGGATGTAAAGTTCACGTTGCATGCTGGGCCCTGTAGTAATCTGCATATTTCGCCCTCCAGTGGGTTCCAATGCTCACTATCCAATAAAAAGTACGAATCTTGCAGCCCCCATTGAGCCTCTGGAAGAGACTCTGCCCAGTTAGCTTACAGTACCTCCAACACCGCATTCAAGGAGATACATTCCCCTCGAGTGGCCCCAAGTCCAGTGAAACAGGTGGTGTGTCGCTCTCATGGCCTGAAGCGCGCCGTGAAACATGTTCAAAATGAATTGCTCCAGCAATTAGAGCCGCACTCTGTTGAAGGTAAGAAAAACATTTCTTTATTCTTAAACCGGGCAGCTTCCCTTCCCGTAATATTGTCCTTTGGCCGACGCGTTTCGATGAACTCTCTTCATCTTCTTCCGAGGCCATAGTGAGCAGTTGGACTAATCATGTGCTTCCCCAGCAGCCCCTGCATGCTAATTTAATTAATGTCCCTGGCCTCCGGTGTGCCTTTAATTGGATGTAAAGTTCACGTTGCATGCTGGGCCCTCTAGTAATCTGCATATTTCGCCCTCCAGTGGGTTCCAATGCTCACTATTCAATAAAAAGGACGAATCTTGCAGCCCCCATTGAGCCTCTGGAAGAGACTCTGCCCAGTTAGCTTACAGTACCTCCAACACCGCATTCAAGGAGATACATTCCCCTCGAGTGGCCCCAAGTCCAGTGAAACAGGTGGTGCGTCGCTCTCACGGCCTGAAGCGCGCTGTGCAACATGTTCAAAATGAATTGCTCCAGCAATTAGAGCCGCACTCTGTTGAAGGTAAGAAAAACGTTTCTTTATTCTTAAACCGGGCAGCTTCCCTTCCCGTAATATTGTCCTTTGGCCGACGCGTTTCGATGAACTCTCTTCATCTTCTTCCGAGGCCATAGTGAGCAGTTGGACTAATCATGTGCTTCCCCAGCAGCCCCTGCATGCTAATTCAATTAATGTCCCTGGCCTCCGGTGTGCCTTTAATTGGATGTAAAGTTCACGTTGCATGCTGGGCCCTGTAGTAATCTGCATATTTCGCCCTCCAGTGGGTTCCAATGCTCACTATTCAATAAAAAGGACGAATCTTGCAGCCCCCATTGAGCCTCTGGAAGAGACTCTGCCCAGTTAGCTTACAGTACCTCCAACACCGCATTCAAGGAGATACATTCCCCTCGAGTGGCCCCAAGTCCAGTGAAACAGGTGGTGCGTCGCTCTCACGGCCTGAAGCGCGCCGTGCAACATGTTCAAAATGAATTGCTCCAGCAATTAGAGCCGCACTCTGTTGAAGGTAAGAAAAACGTATCTTTATTCTTAAACCGGGCAGCTTCCCTTCCCGTAATATTGTCCTTTGGCCGACGCGTTTCGATGAACTCTCTTCATCTTCTTCCGAGGCCATAGTGAGCAGTTGGACTAATCATGTGCTTCCCCAGCAGCCCCTGCATGCTAATTCAATTAATGTCCCTGGCCTCCGGTGTGCCTTTAATTGGATGTAAAGTTCACGTTGCATGCTGGGCCCTGTAGTAATCTGCATATTTCGCCCTCCAGTGGGTTCCAATGCTCACTATTCAATAAAAAGGACGAATCTTGCAGCCCCCATTGAGCCTCTGGAAGAGACTCTGCCCAGTTAGCTTACAGTACCTCCAACACCGCATTCAAGGAGATACATTCCCCTCGAGTGGCCCCAAGTCCAGTGAAACAGGTGGTGCGTCGCTCTCACGGCCTGAAGCGCGCCGTGCAACATGTTCAAAATGAATTGCTCCAGCAATTAGAGCCGCACTCTGTTGAAGGTAAGAAAAACGTTTCTTTATTCTTAAACCGGGCAGCTTCCCTTCCCGTAATATTGTCCTTTGGCCGACGCGTTTCGATGAACTCTCTTCATCTTCTTCCGAGGCCATAGTGAGCAGTTGGACTAATCATGTGCTTCCCCAGCAGCCCCTGCATGCTAATTCAATTAATGTCCCTGGCCTCCGGTGTGCCTTTAATTGGATGTAAAGTTCACGTTGCATGCTGGGCCCTGTAGTAATCTGCATATTTCGCCCTCCAGTGGGTTCCAATGCTCACTATTCAATAAAAAGGACGAATCTTGCAGCCCCCATTGAGCCTCTGGAAGAGACTCTGCCCAGTTAGCTTACAGTACCTCCAACACCGCATTCAAGGAGATACATTCCCCTCGAGTGGCCCCAAGTCCAGTGAAACAGGTGGTGTGTCGCTCTCACGGCCTGAAGCGCGCCGTGCAACATGTTCAAAATGAATTGCTCCAGCAATTAGAGCCGCACTCTGTTGAAGGTAAGAAAAACGTTTCTTTATTCTTAAACCGGGCAGCTTCCCTTCCCGTAATATTGTCCTTTGGCCGACGCGTTTCGATGAACTCTCTTCATCTTCTTCCGAGGCCATAGTGAGCAGTTGGACTAATCATGTGCTTCCCCAGCAGCCCCTGCATGCTAATTCAATTAATGTCCCTGGCCTCCGGTGTGCCTTTAATTGGATGTAAAGTTCACGTTGCATGCTGGGCCCTCTAGTAATCTGCATATTTCGCCCTCCAGTGGGTTCCAATGCTCACTATTCAATAAAAAGGACGAATCTTGCAGCCCCCATTGAGCCTCTGGAAGAGACTCTGCCCAGTTAGCTTACAGTACCTCCAACACCGCATTCAAGGAGATACATTCCCCTCGAGTGGCCCCAAGTCCAGTGAAACAGGTGGTGCGTCGCTCTCACGGCCTGAAGCGCGCTGTGCAACATGTTCAAAATGAATTGCTCCAGCAATTAGAGCCGCACTCTGTTGAAGGTAAGAAAAACGTTTCTTTATTCTTAAACCGGGCAGCTTCCCTTCCCGTAATATTGTCCTTTGGCCGACGCGTTTCGATGAACTCTCTTCATCTTCTTCCGAGGCCATAGTGAGCAGTTGGACTAATCATGTGCTTCCCCAGCAGCCCCTGCATGCTAATTCAATTAATGTCCCTGGCCTCCGGTGTGCCTTTAATTGGATGTAAAGTTCACGTTGCATGCTGGGCCCTGTAGTAATCTGCATATTTCGCCCTCCAGTGGGTTCCAATGCTCACTATTCAATAAAAAGGACGAATCTTGCAGCCCCCATTGAGCCTCTGGAAGAGACTCTGCCCAGTTAGCTTACAGTACCTCCAACACCGCATTCAAGGAGATACATTCCCCTCGAGTGGCCCCAAGTCCAGTGAAACAGGTGGTGCGTCGCTCTCACGGCCTGAAGCGCGCCGTGCAACATGTTCAAAATGAATTGCTCCAGCAATTAGAGCCGCACTCTGTTGAAGGTAAGAAAAACGTTTCTTTATTCTTAAACCGGGCAGCTTCCCTTCCCGTAATATTGTCCTTTGGCCGACGCGTTTCGATGAACTCTCTTCATCTTCTTCCGAGGCCATAGTGAGCAGTTGGACTAATCATGTGCTTCCCCAGCAGCCCCTGCATGCTAATTCAATTAATGTCCCTGGCCTCCGGTGTGCCTTTAATTGGATGTAAAGTTCACGTTGCATGCTGGGCCCTGTAGTAATCTGCATATTTCGCCCTCCAGTGGGTTCCAATGCTCACTATTCAATAAAAAGGACGAATCTTGCAGCCCCCATTGAGCCTCTGGAAGAGACTCTGCCCAGTTAGCTTACAGTACCTCCAACACCGCATTCAAGGAGATACATTCCCCTCGAGTGGCCCCAAGTCCAGTGAAACAGGTGGTGCGTCGCTCTCACGGCCTGAAGCGCGCCGTGCAACATGTTCAAAATGAATTGCTCCAGCAATTAGAGCCGCACTCTGTTGAAGGTAAGAAAAACGTTTCTTTATTCTTAAACCGGGCAGCTTCCCTTCCCGTAATATTGTCCTTTGGCCGACGCGTTTCGATGAACTCTCTTCATCTTCTTCCGAGGCCATAGTGAGCAGTTGGACTAATCATGTGCTTCCCCAGCAGCCCCTGCATGCTAATTCAATTAATGTCCCTGGCCTCCGGTGTGCCTTTAATTGGATGTAAAGTTCACGTTGCATGCTGGGCCCTGTAGTAATCTGCATATTTCGCCCTCCAGTGGGTTCCAATGCTCACTATTCAATAAAAAGGACGAATCTTGCAGCCCCCATTGAGCCTCTGGAAGAGACTCTGCCCAGTTAGCTTACAGTACCTCCAACACCGCATTCAAGGAGATACATTCCCCTCGAGTGGCCCCAAGTCCAGTGAAACAGGTGGTGCGTCGCTCTCATGGCCTGAAGCGCGCCGTGCAACATGTTCAAAATGAATTGCTCCAGCAATTAGAGCCGCACTCTGTTGAAGGTAAGAAAAACGTTTCTTTATTCTTAAACCGGGCAGCTTCCCTTCCCGTAATATTGTCCTTTGGCCGACGCGTTTCGATGAACTCTCTTCATCTTCTTCCGAGGCCATAGTGAGCAGTTGGACTAATCATGTGCTTCCCCAGCAGCCCCTGCATGCTAATTCAATTAATGTCCCTGGCCTCCGGTGTGCCTTTAATTGGATGTAAAGTTCACGTTGCATGCTGGGCCCTGTAGTAATCTGCATATTTCGCCCTCCAGTGGGTTCCAATGCTCACTATTCAATAAAAAGGACGAATCTTGCAGCCCCCATTGAGCCTCTGGAAGAGACTCTGCCCAGTTAGCTTACAGTACCTCCAACACCGCATTCAAGGAGATACATTCCCCTCGAGTGGCCCCAAGTCCAGTGAAACAGGTGGTGCGTCGCTCTCACGGCCTGAAGCGCGCCGTGCAACATGTTCAAAATGAATTGCTCCAGCAATTAGAGCCGCACTCTGTTGAAGGTAAGAAAAACGTTTCTTTATTCTTAAACCGGGCAGCTTCCCTTCCCGTAATATTGTCCTTTGGCCGACGCGTTTCGATGAACTCTCTTCATCTTCTTCCGAGGCCATAGTGAGCAGTTGGACTAATCATGTGCTTCCCCAGCAGCCCCTGCATGCTAATTCAATTAATGTCCCTGGCCTCCGGTGTGCCTTTAATTGGATGTAAAGTTCACGTTGCATGCTGGGCCCTGTAGTAATCTGCATATTTCGCCCTCCAGTGGGTTCCAATGCTCACTATTCAATAAAAAGGACGAATCTTGCAGCCCCCATTGAGCCTCTGGAAGAGACTCTGCCCAGTTAGCTTACAGTACCTCCAACACCGCATTCAAGGAGATACATTCCCCTCGAGTGGCCCCAAGTCCAGTGAAACAGGTGGTGCGTCGCTCTCACGGCCTGAAGCGCGCCGTGCAACATGTTCAAAATGAATTGCTCCAGCAATTAGAGCCGCACTCTGTTGAAGGTAAGAAAAACGTTTCTTTATTCTTAAACCGGGCAGCTTCCCTTCCCGTAATATTGTCCTTTGGCCGACGCGTTTCGATGAACTCTCTTCATCTTCTTCCGAGGCCATAGTGAGCAGTTGGACTAATCATGTGCTTCCCCAGCAGCCCCTGCATGCTAATTCAATTAATGTCCCTGGCCTCCGGTGTGCCTTTAATTGGATGTAAAGTTCACGTTGCATGCTGGGCCCTGTAGTAATCTGCATATTTCGCCCTCCAGTGGGTTCCAATGCTCACTATTCAATAAAAAGGACGAATCTTGCAGCCCCCATTGAGCCTCTGGAAGAGACTCTGCCCAGTTAGCTTACAGTACCTCCAACACCGCATTCAAGGAGATACATTCCCCTCGAGTGGCCCCAAGTCCAGTGAAACAGGTGGTGCGTCGCTCTCACGGCCTGAAGCGCGCCGTGCAACATGTTCAAAATGAATTGCTCCAGCAATTAGAGCCGCACTCTGTTGAAGGTAAGAAAAACGTTTCTTTATTCTTAAACCGGGCAGCTTCCCTTCCCGTAATATTGTCCTTTGGCCGACGCGTTTCGATGAACTCTCTTCATCTTCTTCCGAGGCCATAGTGAGCAGTTGGACTAATCATGTGCTTCCCCAGCAGCCCCTGCATGCTAATTCAATTAATGTCCCTGGCCTCCGGTGTGCCTTTAATTGGATGTAAAGTTCACGTTGCATGCTGGGCCCTGTAGTAATCTGCATATTTCGCCCTCCAGTGGGTTCCAATGCTCACTATTCAATAAAAAGGACGAATCTTGCAGCCCCCATTGAGCCTCTGGAAGAGACTCTGCCCAGTTAGCTTACAGTACCTCCAACACCGCATTCAAGGAGATACATTCCCCTCGAGTGGCCCCAAGTCCAGTGAAACAGGTGGTGCGTCGCTCTCACGGCCTGAAGCGCGCCGTGCAACATGTTCAAAATGAATTGCTCCAGCAATTAGAGCCGCACTCTGTTGAAGGTAAGAAAAACGTTTCTTTATTCTTAAACCGGGCAGCTTCCCTTCCCGTAATATTGTCCTTTGGCCGACGCGTTTCGATGAACTCTCTTCATCTTCTTCCGAGGCCATAGTGAGCAGTTGGACTAATCATGTGCTTCCCCAGCAGCCCCTGCATGCTAATTCAATTAATGTCCCTGGCCTCCGGTGTGCCTTTAATTGGATGTAAAGTTCACGTTGCATGCTGGGCCCTGTAGTAATCTGCATATTTCGCCCTCCAGTGGGTTCCAATGCTCACTATTCAATAAAAAGGACGAATCTTGCAGCCCCCATTGAGCCTCTGGAAGAGACTCTGCCCAGTTAGCTTACAGTACCTCCAACACCGCATTCAAGGAGATACATTCCCCTCGAGTGGCCCCAAGTCCAGTGAAACAGGTGGTGCGTCGCTCTCACGGCCTGAAGCGCGCCGTGCAACATGTTCAAAATGAATTGCTCCAGCAATTAGAGCCGCACTCTGTTGAAGGTAAGAAAAACGTTTCTTTATTCTTAAACCGGGCAGCTTCCCTTCCCGTAATATTGTCCTTTGGCCGACGCGTTTCGATGAACTCTCTTCATCTTCTTCCGAGGCCATAGTGAGCAGTTGGACTAATCATGTGCTTCCCCAGCAGCCCCTGCATGCTAATTCAATTAATGTCCCTGGCCTCCGGTGTGCCTTTAATTGGATGTAAAGTTCACGTTGCATGCTGGGCCCTGTAGTAATCTGCATATTTCGCCCTCCAGTGGGTTCCAATGCTCACTATTCAATAAAAAGGACGAATCTTGCAGCCCCCATTGAGCCTCTGGAAGAGACTCTGCCCAGTTAGCTTACAGTACCTCCAACACCGCATTCAAGGAGATACATTCCCCTCGAGTGGCCCCAAGTCCAGTGAAACAGGTGGTGCGTCGCTCTCACGGCCTGAAGCGCGCCGTGCAACATGTTCAAAATGAATTGCTCCAGCAATTAGAGCCGCACTCTGTTGAAGGTAAGAAAAACGTTTCTTTATTCTTAAACCGGGCAGCTTCCCTTCCCGTAATATTGTCCTTTGGCCGACGCGTTTCGATGAACTCTCTTCATCTTCTTCCGAGGCCATAGTGAGCAGTTGGACTAATCATGTGCTTCCCCAGCAGCCCCTGCATGCTAATTCAATTAATGTCCCTGGCCTCCGGTGTGCCTTTAATTGGATGTAAAGTTCACGTTGCATGCTGGGCCCTGTAGTAATCTGCATATTTCGCCCTCCAGTGGGTTCCAATGCTCACTATTCAATAAAAAGGACGAATCTTGCAGCCCCCATTGAGCCTCTGGAAGAGACTCTGCCCAGTTAGCTTACAGTACCTCCAACACCGCATTCAAGGAGATACATTCCCCTCGAGTGGCCCCAAGTCCAGTGAAACAGGTGGTGCGTCGCTCTCACGGCCTGAAGCGCGCCGTGCAACATGTTCAAAATGAATTGCTCCAGCAATTAGAGCCGCACTCTGTTGAAGGTAAGAAAAACGTTTCTTTATTCTTAAACCGGGCAGCTTCCCTTCCCGTAATATTGTCCTTTGGCCGACGCGTTTCGATGAACTCTCTTCATCTTCTTCCGAGGCCATAGTGAGCAGTTGGACTAATCATGTGCTTCCCCAGCAGCCCCTGCATGCTAATTCAATTAATGTCCCTGGCCTCCGGTGTGCCTTTAATTGGATGTAAAGTTCACGTTGCATGCTGGGCCCTGTAGTAATCTGCATATTTCGCCCTCCAGTGGGTTCCAATGCTCACTATTCAATAAAAAGGACGAATCTTGCAGCCCCCATTGAGCCTCTGGAAGAGACTCTGCCCAGTTAGCTTACAGTACCTCCAACACCGCATTCAAGGAGATACATTCCCCTCGAGTGGCCCCAAGTCCAGTGAAACAGGTGGTGCGTCGCTCTCACGGCCTGAAGCGCGCCGTGCAACATGTTCAAAATGAATTGCTCCAGCAATTAGAGCCGCACTCTGTTGAAGGTAAGAAAAACGTTTCTTTATTCTTAAACCGGGCAGCTTCCCTTCCCGTAATATTGTCCTTTGGCCGACGCGTTTCGATGAACTCTCTTCATCTTCTTCCGAGGCCATAGTGAGCAGTTGGACTAATCATGTGCTTCCCCAGCAGCCCCTGCATGCTAATTCAATTAATGTCCCTGGCCTCCGGTGTGCCTTTAATTGGATGTAAAGTTCACGTTGCATGCTGGGCCCTGTAGTAATCTGCATATTTCGCCCTCCAGTGGGTTCCAATGCTCACTATTCAATAAAAAGGACGAATCTTGCAGCCCCCATTGAGCCTCTGGAAGAGACTCTGCCCAGTTAGCTTACAGTACCTCCAACACCGCATTCAAGGAGATACATTCCCCTCGAGTGGCCCCAAGTCCAGTGAAACAGGTGGTGCGTCGCTCTCACGGCCTGAAGCGCGCCGTGCAACATGTTCAAAATGAATTGCTCCAGCAATTAGAGCCGCACTCTGTTGAAGGTAAGAAAAACGTTTCTTTATTCTTAAACCGGGCAGCTTCCCTTCCCGTAATATTGTCCTTTGGCCGACGCGTTTCGATGAACTCTCTTCATCTTCTTCCGAGGCCATAGTGAGCAGTTGGACTAATCATGTGCTTCCCCAGCAGCCCCTGCATGCTAATTCAATTAATGTCCCTGGCCTCCGGTGTGCCTTTAATTGGATGTAAAGTTCACGTTGCATGCTGGGCCCTGTAGTAATCTGCATATTTCGCCCTCCAGTGGGTTCCAATGCTCACTATTCAATAAAAAGGACGAATCTTGCAGCCCCCATTGAGCCTCTGGAAGAGACTCTGCCCAGTTAGCTTACAGTACCTCCAACACCGCATTCAAGGAGATACATTCCCCTCGAGTGGCCCCAAGTCCAGTGAAACAGGTGGTGCGTCGCTCTCACGGCCTGAAGCGCGCCGTGCAACATGTTCAAAATGAATTGCTCCAGCAATTAGAGCCGCACTCTGTTGAAGGTAAGAAAAACGTTTCTTTATTCTTAAACCGGGCAGCTTCCCTTCCCGTAATATTGTCCTTTGGCCGACGCGTTTCGATGAACTCTCTTCATCTTCTTCCGAGGCCATAGTGAGCAGTTGGACTAATCATGTGCTTCCCCAGCAGCCCCTGCATGCTAATTCAATTAATGTCCCTGGCCTCCGGTGTGCCTTTAATTGGATGTAAAGTTCACGTTGCATGCTGGGCCCTGTAGTAATCTGCATATTTCGCCCTCCAGTGGGTTCCAATGCTCACTATTCAATAAAAAGGACGAATCTTGCAGCCCCCATTGAGCCTCTGGAAGAGACTCTGCCCAGTTAGCTTACAGTACCTCCAACACCGCATTCAAGGAGATACATTCCCCTCGAGTGGCCCCAAGTCCAGTGAAACAGGTGGTGCGTCGCTCTCACGGCCTGAAGCGCGCCGTGCAACATGTTCAAAATGAATTGCTCCAGCAATTAGAGCCGCACTCTGTTGAAGGTAAGAAAAACGTTTCTTTATTCTTAAACCGGGCAGCTTCCCTTCCCGTAATATTGTCCTTTGGCCGACGCGTTTCGATGAACTCTCTTCATCTTCTTCCGAGGCCATAGTGAGCAGTTGGACTAATCATGTGCTTCCCCAGCAGCCCCTGCATGCTAATTCAATTAATGTCCCTGGCCTCCGGTGTGCCTTTAATTGGATGTAAAGTTCACGTTGCATGCTGGGCCCTGTAGTAATCTGCATATTTCGCCCTCCAGTGGGTTCCAATGCTCACTATTCAATAAAAAGGACGAATCTTGCAGCCCCCATTGAGCCTCTGGAAGAGACTCTGCCCAGTTAGCTTACAGTACCTCCAACACCGCATTCAAGGAGATACATTCCCCTCGAGTGGCCCCAAGTCCAGTGAAACAGGTGGTGCGTCGCTCTCACGGCCTGAAGCGCGCCGTGCAACATGTTCAAAATGAATTGCTCCAGCAATTAGAGCCGCACTCTGTTGAAGGTAAGAAAAACGTTTCTTTATTCTTAAACCGGGCAGCTTCCCTTCCCGTAATATTGTCCTTTGGCCGACGCGTTTCGATGAACTCTCTTCATCTTCTTCCGAGGCCATAGTGAGCAGTTGGACTAATCATGTGCTTCCCCAGCAGCCCCTGCATGCTAATTCAATTAATGTCCCTGGCCTCCGGTGTGCCTTTAATTGGATGTAAAGTTCACGTTGCATGCTGGGCCCTGTAGTAATCTGCATATTTCGCCCTCCAGTGGGTTCCAATGCTCACTATTCAATAAAAAGGACGAATCTTGCAGCCCCCATTGAGCCTCTGGAAGAGACTCTGCCCAGTTAGCTTACAGTACCTCCAACACCGCATTCAAGGAGATACATTCCCCTCGAGTGGCCCCAAGTCCAGTGAAACAGGTGGTGCGTCGCTCTCACGGCCTGAAGCGCGCCGTGCAACATGTTCAAAATGAATTGCTCCAGCAATTAGAGCCGCACTCTGTTGAAGGTAAGAAAAACGTTTCTTTATTCTTAAACCGGGCAGCTTCCCTTCCCGTAATATTGTCCTTTGGCCGACGCGTTTCGATGAACTCTCTTCATCTTCTTCCGAGGCCATAGTGAGCAGTTGGACTAATCATGTGCTTCCCCAGCAGCCCCTGCATGCTAATTCAATTAATGTCCCTGGCCTCCGGTGTGCCTTTAATTGGATGTAAAGTTCACGTTGCATGCTGGGCCCTGTAGTAATCTGCATATTTCGCCCTCCAGTGGGTTCCAATGCTCACTATTCAATAAAAAGGACGAATCTTGCAGCCCCCATTGAGCCTCTGGAAGAGACTCTGCCCAGTTAGCTTACAGTACCTCCAACACCGCATTCAAGGAGATACATTCCCCTCGAGTGGCCCCAAGTCCAGTGAAACAGGTGGTGCGTCGCTCTCACGGCCTGAAGCGCGCCGTGCAACATGTTCAAAATGAATTGCTCCAGCAATTAGAGCCGCACTCTGTTGAAGGTAAGAAAAACGTTTCTTTATTCTTAAACCGGGCAGCTTCCCTTCCCGTAATATTGTCCTTTGGCCGACGCGTTTCGATGAACTCTCTTCATCTTCTTCCGAGGCCATAGTGAGCAGTTGGACTAATCATGTGCTTCCCCAGCAGCCCCTGCATGCTAATTCAATTAATGTCCCTGGCCTCCGGTGTGCCTTTAATTGGATGTAAAGTTCACGTTGCATGCTGGGCCCTGTAGTAATCTGCATATTTCGCCCTCCAGTGGGTTCCAATGCTCACTATTCAATAAAAAGGACGAATCTTGCAGCCCCCATTGAGCCTCTGGAAGAGACTCTGCCCAGTTAGCTTACAGTACCTCCAACACCGCATTCAAGGAGATACATTCCCCTCGAGTGGCCCCAAGTCCAGTGAAACAGGTGGTGCGTCGCTCTCACGGCCTGAAGCGCGCCGTGCAACATGTTCAAAATGAATTGCTCCAGCAATTAGAGCCGCACTCTGTTGAAGGTAAGAAAAACGTTTCTTTATTCTTAAACCGGGCAGCTTCCCTTCCCGTAATATTGTCCTTTGGCCGACGCGTTTCGATGAACTCTCTTCATCTTCTTCCGAGGCCATAGTGAGCAGTTGGACTAATCATGTGCTTCCCCAGCAGCCCCTGCATGCTAATTCAATTAATGTCCCTGGCCTCCGGTGTGCCTTTAATTGGATGTAAAGTTCACGTTGCATGCTGGGCCCTGTAGTAATCTGCATATTTCGCCCTCCAGTGGGTTCCAATGCTCACTATTCAATAAAAAGGACGAATCTTGCAGCCCCCATTGAGCCTCTGGAAGAGACTCTGCCCAGTTAGCTTACAGTACCTCCAACACCGCATTCAAGGAGATACATTCCCCTCGAGTGGCCCCAAGTCCAGTGAAACAGGTGGTGCGTCGCTCTCACGGCCTGAAGCGCGCCGTGCAACATGTTCAAAATGAATTGCTCCAGCAATTAGAGCCGCACTCTGTTGAAGGTAAGAAAAACGTTTCTTTATTCTTAAACCGGGCAGCTTCCCTTCCCGTAATATTGTCCTTTGGCCGACGCGTTTCGATGAACTCTCTTCATCTTCTTCCGAGGCCATAGTGAGCAGTTGGACTAATCATGTGCTTCCCCAGCAGCCCCTGCATGCTAATTCAATTAATGTCCCTGGCCTCCGGTGTGCCTTTAATTGGATGTAAAGTTCACGTTGCATGCTGGGCCCTGTAGTAATCTGCATATTTCGCCCTCCAGTGGGTTCCAATGCTCACTATTCAATAAAAAGGACGAATCTTGCAGCCCCCATTGAGCCTCTGGAAGAGACTCTGCCCAGTTAGCTTACAGTACCTCCAACACCGCATTCAAGGAGATACATTCCCCTCGAGTGGCCCCAAGTCCAGTGAAACAGGTGGTGCGTCGCTCTCACGGCCTGAAGCGCGCCGTGCAACATGTTCAAAATGAATTGCTCCAGCAATTAGAGCCGCACTCTGTTGAAGGTAAGAAAAACGTTTCTTTATTCTTAAACCGGGCAGCTTCCCTTCCCGTAATATTGTCCTTTGGCCGACGCGTTTCGATGAACTCTCTTCATCTTCTTCCGAGGCCATAGTGAGCAGTTGGACTAATCATGTGCTTCCCCAGCAGCCCCTGCATGCTAATTCAATTAATGTCCCTGGCCTCCGGTGTGCCTTTAATTGGATGTAAAGTTCACGTTGCATGCTGGGCCCTGTAGTAATCTGCATATTTCGCCCTCCAGTGGGTTCCAATGCTCACTATTCAATAAAAAGGACGAATCTTGCAGCCCCCATTGAGCCTCTGGAAGAGACTCTGCCCAGTTAGCTTACAGTACCTCCAACACCGCATTCAAGGAGATACATTCCCCTCGAGTGGCCCCAAGTCCAGTGAAACAGGTGGTGCGTCGCTCTCACGGCCTGAAGCGCGCCGTGCAACATGTTCAAAATGAATTGCTCCAGCAATTAGAGCCGCACTCTGTTGAAGGTAAGAAAAACGTTTCTTTATTCTTAAACCGGGCAGCTTCCCTTCCCGTAATATTGTCCTTTGGCCGACGCGTTTCGATGAACTCTCTTCATCTTCTTCCGAGGCCATAGTGAGCAGTTGGACTAATCATGTGCTTCCCCAGCAGCCCCTGCATGCTAATTCAATTAATGTCCCTGGCCTCCGGTGTGCCTTTAATTGGATGTAAAGTTCACGTTGCATGCTGGGCCCTGTAGTAATCTGCATATTTCGCCCTCCAGTGGGTTCCAATGCTCACTATTCAATAAAAAGGACGAATCTTGCAGCCCCCATTGAGCCTCTGGAAGAGACTCTGCCCAGTTAGCTTACAGTACCTCCAACACCGCATTCAAGGAGATACATTCCCCTCGAGTGGCCCCAAGTCCAGTGAAACAGGTGGTGCGTCGCTCTCACGGCCTGAAGCGCGCCGTGCAACATGTTCAAAATGAATTGCTCCAGCAATTAGAGCCGCACTCTGTTGAAGGTAAGAAAAACGTTTCTTTATTCTTAAACCGGGCAGCTTCCCTTCCCGTAATATTGTCCTTTGGCCGACGCGTTTCGATGAACTCTCTTCATCTTCTTCCGAGGCCATAGTGAGCAGTTGGACTAATCATGTGCTTCCCCAGCAGCCCCTGCATGCTAATTCAATTAATGTCCCTGGCCTCCGGTGTGCCTTTAATTGGATGTAAAGTTCACGTTGCATGCTGGGCCCTGTAGTAATCTGCATATTTCGCCCTCCAGTGGGTTCCAATGCTCACTATTCAATAAAAAGGACGAATCTTGCAGCCCCCATTGAGCCTCTGGAAGAGACTCTGCCCAGTTAGCTTACAGTACCTCCAACACCGCATTCAAGGAGATACATTCCCCTCGAGTGGCCCCAAGTCCAGTGAAACAGGTGGTGCGTCGCTCTCACGGCCTGAAGCGCGCCGTGCAACATGTTCAAAATGAATTGCTCCAGCAATTAGAGCCGCACTCTGTTGAAGGTAAGAAAAACGTTTCTTTATTCTTAAACCGGGCAGCTTCCCTTCCCGTAATATTGTCCTTTGGCCGACGCGTTTCGATGAACTCTCTTCATCTTCTTCCGAGGCCATAGTGAGCAGTTGGACTAATCATGTGCTTCCCCAGCAGCCCCTGCATGCTAATTCAATTAATGTCCCTGGCCTCCGGTGTGCCTTTAATTGGATGTAAAGTTCACGTTGCATGCTGGGCCCTGTAGTAATCTGCATATTTCGCCCTCCAGTGGGTTCCAATGCTCACTATTCAATAAAAAGGACGAATCTTGCAGCCCCCATTGAGCCTCTGGAAGAGACTCTGCCCAGTTAGCTTACAGTACCTCCAACACCGCATTCAAGGAGATACATTCCCCTCGAGTGGCCCCAAGTCCAGTGAAACAGGTGGTGCGTCGCTCTCACGGCCTGAAGCGCGCCGTGCAACATGTTCAAAATGAATTGCTCCAGCAATTAGAGCCGCACTCTGTTGAAGGTAAGAAAAACGTTTCTTTATTCTTAAACCGGGCAGCTTCCCTTCCCGTAATATTGTCCTTTGGCCGACGCGTTTCGATGAACTCTCTTCATCTTCTTCCGAGGCCATAGTGAGCAGTTGGACTAATCATGTGCTTCCCCAGCAGCCCCTGCATGCTAATTCAATTAATGTCCCTGGCCTCCGGTGTGCCTTTAATTGGATGTAAAGTTCACGTTGCATGCTGGGCCCTGTAGTAATCTGCATATTTCGCCCTCCAGTGGGTTCCAATGCTCACTATTCAATAAAAAGGACGAATCTTGCAGCCCCCATTGAGCCTCTGGAAGAGACTCTGCCCAGTTAGCTTACAGTACCTCCAACACCGCATTCAAGGAGATACATTCCCCTCGAGTGGCCCCAAGTCCAGTGAAACAGGTGGTGCGTCGCTCTCACGGCCTGAAGCGCGCCGTGCAACATGTTCAAAATGAATTGCTCCAGCAATTAGAGCCGCACTCTGTTGAAGGTAAGAAAAACGTTTCTTTATTCTTAAACCGGGCAGCTTCCCTTCCCGTAATATTGTCCTTTGGCCGACGCGTTTCGATGAACTCTCTTCATCTTCTTCCGAGGCCATAGTGAGCAGTTGGACTAATCATGTGCTTCCCCAGCAGCCCCTGCATGCTAATTCAATTAATGTCCCTGGCCTCCGGTGTGCCTTTAATTGGATGTAAAGTTCACGTTGCATGCTGGGCCCTGTAGTAATCTGCATATTTCGCCCTCCAGTGGGTTCCAATGCTCACTATTCAATAAAAAGGACGAATCTTGCAGCCCCCATTGAGCCTCTGGAAGAGACTCTGCCCAGTTAGCTTACAGTACCTCCAACACCGCATTCAAGGAGATACATTCCCCTCGAGTGGCCCCAAGTCCAGTGAAACAGGTGGTGCGTCGCTCTCACGGCCTGAAGCGCGCCGTGCAACATGTTCAAAATGAATTGCTCCAGCAATTAGAGCCGCACTCTGTTGAAGGTAAGAAAAACGTTTCTTTATTCTTAAACCGGGCAGCTTCCCTTCCCGTAATATTGTCCTTTGGCCGACGCGTTTCGATGAACTCTCTTCATCTTCTTCCGAGGCCATAGTGAGCAGTTGGACTAATCATGTGCTTCCCCAGCAGCCCCTGCATGCTAATTCAATTAATGTCCCTGGCCTCCGGTGTGCCTTTAATTGGATGTAAAGTTCACGTTGCATGCTGGGCCCTGTAGTAATCTGCATATTTCGCCCTCCAGTGGGTTCCAATGCTCACTATTCAATAAAAAGGACGAATCTTGCAGCCCCCATTGAGCCTCTGGAAGAGACTCTGCCCAGTTAGCTTACAGTACCTCCAACACCGCATTCAAGGAGATACATTCCCCTCGAGTGGCCCCAAGTCCAGTGAAACAGGTGGTGCGTCGCTCTCACGGCCTGAAGCGCGCCGTGCAACATGTTCAAAATGAATTGCTCCAGCAATTAGAGCCGCACTCTGTTGAAGGTAAGAAAAACGTTTCTTTATTCTTAAACCGGGCAGCTTCCCTTCCCGTAATATTGTCCTTTGGCCGACGCGTTTCGATGAACTCTCTTCATCTTCTTCCGAGGCCATAGTGAGCAGTTGGACTAATCATGTGCTTCCCCAGCAGCCCCTGCATGCTAATTCAATTAATGTCCCTGGCCTCCGGTGTGCCTTTAATTGGATGTAAAGTTCACGTTGCATGCTGGGCCCTGTAGTAATCTGCATATTTCGCCCTCCAGTGGGTTCCAATGCTCACTATTCAATAAAAAGGACGAATCTTGCAGCCCCCATTGAGCCTCTGGAAGAGACTCTGCCCAGTTAGCTTACAGTACCTCCAACACCGCATTCAAGGAGATACATTCCCCTCGAGTGGCCCCAAGTCCAGTGAAACAGGTGGTGCGTCGCTCTCACGGCCTGAAGCGCGCCGTGCAACATGTTCAAAATGAATTGCTCCAGCAATTAGAGCCGCACTCTGTTGAAGGTAAGAAAAACGTTTCTTTATTCTTAAACCGGGCAGCTTCCCTTCCCGTAATATTGTCCTTTGGCCGACGCGTTTCGATGAACTCTCTTCATCTTCTTCCGAGGCCATAGTGAGCAGTTGGACTAATCATGTGCTTCCCCAGCAGCCCCTGCATGCTAATTCAATTAATGTCCCTGGCCTCCGGTGTGCCTTTAATTGGATGTAAAGTTCACGTTGCATGCTGGGCCCTGTAGTAATCTGCATATTTCGCCCTCCAGTGGGTTCCAATGCTCACTATTCAATAAAAAGGACGAATCTTGCAGCCCCCATTGAGCCTCTGGAAGAGACTCTGCCCAGTTAGCTTACAGTACCTCCAACACCGCATTCAAGGAGATACATTCCCCTCGAGTGGCCCCAAGTCCAGTGAAACAGGTGGTGCGTCGCTCTCACGGCCTGAAGCGCGCCGTGCAACATGTTCAAAATGAATTGCTCCAGCAATTAGAGCCGCACTCTGTTGAAGGTAAGAAAAACGTTTCTTTATTCTTAAACCGGGCAGCTTCCCTTCCCGTAATATTGTCCTTTGGCCGACGCGTTTCGATGAACTCTCTTCATCTTCTTCCGAGGCCATAGTGAGCAGTTGGACTAATCATGTGCTTCCCCAGCAGCCCCTGCATGCTAATTCAATTAATGTCCCTGGCCTCCGGTGTGCCTTTAATTGGATGTAAAGTTCACGTTGCATGCTGGGCCCTGTAGTAATCTGCATATTTCGCCCTCCAGTGGGTTCCAATGCTCACTATTCAATAAAAAGGACGAATCTTGCAGCCCCCATTGAGCCTCTGGAAGAGACTCTGCCCAGTTAGCTTACAGTACCTCCAACACCGCATTCAAGGAGATACATTCCCCTCGAGTGGCCCCAAGTCCAGTGAAACAGGTGGTGCGTCGCTCTCACGGCCTGAAGCGCGCCGTGCAACATGTTCAAAATGAATTGCTCCAGCAATTAGAGCCGCACTCTGTTGAAGGTAAGAAAAACGTTTCTTTATTCTTAAACCGGGCAGCTTCCCTTCCCGTAATATTGTCCTTTGGCCGACGCGTTTCGATGAACTCTCTTCATCTTCTTCCGAGGCCATAGTGAGCAGTTGGACTAATCATGTGCTTCCCCAGCAGCCCCTGCATGCTAATTCAATTAATGTCCCTGGCCTCCGGTGTGCCTTTCATTGGATGTAAAGTTCACGTTGCATGCTGGGCCCTGTAGTAATCTGCATATTTCGCCCTCCAGTGGGTTCCAATGCTCACTATTCAATAAAAAGGACGAATCTTGCAGCCCCCATTGAGCCTCTGGAAGAGACTCTGCCCAGTTAGCTTACAGTACCTCCAACACCGCATTCAAGGAGATACATTCCCCTCGAGTGGCCCCAAGTCCAGTGAAACAGGTGGTGCGTCGCTCTCACGGCCTGAAGCGCGCCGTGCAACATGTTCAAAATGAATTGCTCCAGCAATTAGAGCCGCACTCTGTTGAAGGTAAGAAAAACGTTTCTTTATTCTTAAACCGGGCAGCTTCCCTTCCCGTAATATTGTCCTTTGGCCGACGCGTTTCGATGAACTCTCTTCATCTTCTTCCGAGGCCATAGTGAGCAGTTGGACTAATCATGTGCTTCCCCAGCAGCCCCTGCATGCTAATTCAATTAATGTCCCTGGCCTCCGGTGTGCCTTTAATTGGATGTAAAGTTCACGTTGCATGCTGGGCCCTGTAGTAATCTGCATATTTCGCCCTCCAGTGGGTTCCAATGCTCACTATTCAATAAAAAGGACGAATCTTGCAGCCCCCATTGAGCCTCTGGAAGAGACTCTGCCCAGTTAGCTTACAGTACCTCCAACACCGCATTCAAGGAGATACATTCCCCTCGAGTGGCCCCAAGTCCAGTGAAACAGGTGGTGCGTCGCTCTCACGGCCTGAAGCGCGCCGTGCAACATGTTCAAAATGAATTGCTCCAGCAATTAGAGCCGCACTCTGTTGAAGGTAAGAAAAACGTTTCTTTATTCTTAAACCGGGCAGCTTCCCTTCCCGTAATATTGTCCTTTGGCCGACGCGTTTCGATGAACTCTCTTCATCTTCTTCCGAGGCCATAGTGAGCAGTTGGACTAATCATGTGCTTCCCCAGCAGCCCCTGCATGCTAATTCAATTAATGTCCCTGGCCTCCGGTGTGCCTTTAATTGGATGTAAAGTTCACGTTGCATGCTGGGCCCTGTAGTAATCTGCATATTTCGCCCTCCAGTGGGTTCCAATGCTCACTATTCAATAAAAAGGACGAATCTTGCAGCCCCCATTGAGCCTCTGGAAGAGACTCTGCCCAGTTAGCTTACAGTACCTCCAACACCGCATTCAAGGAGATACATTCCCCTCGAGTGGCCCCAAGTCCAGTGAAACAGGTGGTGCGTCGCTCTCACGGCCTGAAGCGCGCCGTGCAACATGTTCAAAATGAATTGCTCCAGCAATTAGAGCCGCACTCTGTTGAAGGTAAGAAAAACGTTTCTTTATTCTTAAACCGGGCAGCTTCCCTTCCCGTAATATTGTCCTTTGGCCGACGCGTTTCGATGAACTCTCTTCATCTTCTTCCGAGGCCATAGTGAGCAGTTGGACTAATCATGTGCTTCCCCAGCAGCCCCTGCATGCTAATTCAATTAATGTCCCTGGCCTCCGGTGTGCCTTTAATTGGATGTAAAGTTCACGTTGCATGCTGGGCCCTGTAGTAATCTGCATATTTCGCCCTCCAGTGGGTTCCAATGCTCACTATTCAATAAAAAGGACGAATCTTGCAGCCCCCATTGAGCCTCTGGAAGAGACTCTGCCCAGTTAGCTTACAGTACCTCCAACACCGCATTCAAGGAGATACATTCCCCTCGAGTGGCCCCAAGTCCAGTGAAACAGGTGGTGCGTCGCTCTCACGGCCTGAAGCGCGCCGTGCAACATGTTCAAAATGAATTGCTCCAGCAATTAGAGCCGCACTCTGTTGAAGGTAAGAAAAACGTTTCTTTATTCTTAAACCGGGCAGCTTCCCTTCCCGTAATATTGTCCTTTGGCCGACGCGTTTCGATGAACTCTCTTCATCTTCTTCCGAGGCCATAGTGAGCAGTTGGACTAATCATGTGCTTCCCCAGCAGCCCCTGCATGCTAATTCAATTAATGTCCCTGGCCTCCGGTGTGCCTTTCATTGGATGTAAAGTTCACGTTGCATGCTGGGCCCTGTAGTAATCTGCATATTTCGCCCTCCAGTGGGTTCCAATGCTCACTATTCAATAAAAAGGACGAATCTTGCAGCCCCCATTGAGCCTCTGGAAGAGACTCTGCCCAGTTAGCTTACAGTACCTCCAACACCGCATTCAAGGAGATACATTCCCCTCGAGTGGCCCCAAGTCCAGTGAAACAGGTGGTGCGTCGCTCTCACGGCCTGAAGCGCGCCGTGCAACATGTTCAAAATGAATTGCTCCAGCAATTAGAGCCGCACTCTGTTGAAGGTAAGAAAAACGTTTCTTTATTCTTAAACCGGGCAGCTTCCCTTCCCGTAATATTGTCCTTTGGCCGACGCGTTTCGATGAACTCTCTTCATCTTCTTCCGAGGCCATAGTGAGCAGTTGGACTAATCATGTGCTTCCCCAGCAGCCCCTGCATGCTAATTCAATTAATGTCCCTGGCCTCCGGTGTGCCTTTAATTGGATGTAAAGTTCACGTTGCATGCTGGGCCCTGTAGTAATCTGCATATTTCGCCCTCCAGTGGGTTCCAATGCTCACTATTCAATAAAAAGGACGAATCTTGCAGCCCCCATTGAGCCTCTGGAAGAGACTCTGCCCAGTTAGCTTACAGTACCTCCAACACCGCATTCAAGGAGATACATTCCCCTCGAGTGGCCCCAAGTCCAGTGAAACAGGTGGTGCGTCGCTCTCACGGCCTGAAGCGCGCCGTGCAACATGTTCAAAATGAATTGCTCCAGCAATTAGAGCCGCACTCTGTTGAAGGTAAGAAAAACGTTTCTTTATTCTTAAACCGGGCAGCTTCCCTTCCCGTAATATTGTCCTTTGGCCGACGCGTTTCGATGAACTCTCTTCATCTTCTTCCGAGGCCATAGTGAGCAGTTGGACTAATCATGTGCTTCCCCAGCAGCCCCTGCATGCTAATTCAATTAATGTCCCTGGCCTCCGGTGTGCCTTTAATTGGATGTAAAGTTCACGTTGCATGCTGGGCCCTGTAGTAATCTGCATATTTCGCCCTCCAGTGGGTTCCAATGCTCACTATTCAATAAAAAGGACGAATCTTGCAGCCCCCATTGAGCCTCTGGAAGAGACTCTGCCCAGTTAGCTTACAGTACCTCCAACACCGCATTCAAGGAGATACATTCCCCTCGAGTGGCCCCAAGTCCAGTGAAACAGGTGGTGCGTCGCTCTCACGGCCTGAAGCGCGCCGTGCAACATGTTCAAAATGAATTGCTCCAGCAATTAGAGCCGCACTCTGTTGAAGGTAAGAAAAACGTTTCTTTATTCTTAAACCGGGCAGCTTCCCTTCCCGTAATATTGTCCTTTGGCCGACGCGTTTCGATGAACTCTCTTCATCTTCTTCCGAGGCCATAGTGAGCAGTTGGACTAATCATGTGCTTCCCCAGCAGCCCCTGCATGCTAATTCAATTAATGTCCCTGGCCTCCGGTGTGCCTTTAATTGGATGTAAAGTTCACGTTGCATGCTGGGCCCTGTAGTAATCTGCATATTTCGCCCTCCAGTGGGTTCCAATGCTCACTATTCAATAAAAAGGACGAATCTTGCAGCCCCCATTGAGCCTCTGGAAGAGACTCTGCCCAGTTAGCTTACAGTACCTCCAACACCGCATTCAAGGAGATACATTCCCCTCGAGTGGCCCCAAGTCCAGTGAAACAGGTGGTGCGTCGCTCTCACGGCCTGAAGCGCGCCGTGCAACATGTTCAAAATGAATTGCTCCAGCAATTAGAGCCGCACTCTGTTGAAGGTAAGAAAAACGTTTCTTTATTCTTAAACCGGGCAGCTTCCCTTCCCGTAATATTGTCCTTTGGCCGACGCGTTTCGATGAACTCTCTTCATCTTCTTCCGAGGCCATAGTGAGCAGTTGGACTAATCATGTGCTTCCCCAGCAGCCCCTGCATGCTAATTCAATTAATGTCCCTGGCCTCCGGTGTGCCTTTAATTGGATGTAAAGTTCACGTTGCATGCTGGGCCCTGTAGTAATCTGCATATTTCGCCCTCCAGTGGGTTCCAATGCTCACTATTCAATAAAAAGGACGAATCTTGCAGCCCCCATTGAGCCTCTGGAAGAGACTCTGCCCAGTTAGCTTACAGTACCTCCAACACCGCATTCAAGGAGATACATTCCCCTCGAGTGGCCCCAAGTCCAGTGAAACAGGTGGTGCGTCGCTCTCACGGCCTGAAGCGCGCCGTGCAACATGTTCAAAATGAATTGCTCCAGCAATTAGAGCCGCACTCTGTTGAAGGTAAGAAAAACGTTTCTTTATTCTTAAACCGGGCAGCTTCCCTTCCCGTAATATTGTCCTTTGGCCGACGCGTTTCGATGAACTCTCTTCATCTTCTTCCGAGGCCATAGTGAGCAGTTGGACTAATCATGTGCTTCCCCAGCAGCCCCTGCATGCTAATTCAATTAATGTCCCTGGCCTCCGGTGTGCCTTTAATTG
Organism: Calotriton arnoldi; assembly: GCA_963921515.1. NCBI lineage: Eukaryota > Metazoa > Chordata > Amphibia > Caudata > Salamandridae > Calotriton > Calotriton arnoldi. The sequence goes on along the minus strand of CAWUFW010017141.1, from coordinate 225,937 downwards.
GATGTAAAGTTCACGTTGCATGCTGGGCCCTGTAGTAATCTGCATATTTCGCCCTCCAGTGGGTTCCAATGCTCACTATTCAATAAAAAGGACGAATCTTGCAGCCCCCATTGAGCCTCTGGAAGAGACTCTGCCCAGTTAGCTTACAGTACCTCCAACACCGCATTCAAGGAGATACATTCCCCTCGAGTGGCCCCAAGTCCAGTGAAACAGGTGGTGCGTCGCTCTCACGGCCTGAAGCGCGCCGTGCAACATGTTCAAAATGAATTGCTCCAGCAATTAGAGCCGCACTCTGTTGAAGGTAAGAAAAACGTTTCTTTATTCTTAAACCGGGCAGCTTCCCTTCCCGTAATATTGTCCTTTGGCCGACGCGTTTCGATGAACTCTCTTCATCTTCTTCCGAGGCCATAGTGAGCAGTTGGACTAATCATGTGCTTCCCCAGCAGCCCCTGCATGCTAATTCAATTAATGTCCCTGGCCTCCGGTGTGCCTTTAATTGGATGTAAAGTTCACGTTGCATGCTGGGCCCTGTAGTAATCTGCATATTTCGCCCTCCAGTGGGTTCCAATGCTCACTATTCAATAAAAAGGACGAATCTTGCAGCCCCCATTGAGCCTCTGGAAGAGACTCTGCCCAGTTAGCTTACAGTACCTCCAACACCGCATTCAAGGAGATACATTCCCCTCGAGTGGCCCCAAGTCCAGTGAAACAGGTGGTGCGTCGCTCTCACGGCCTGAAGCGCGCCGTGCAACATGTTCAAAATGAATTGCTCCAGCAATTAGAGCCGCACTCTGTTGAAGGTAAGAAAAACGTTTCTTTATTCTTAAACCGGGCAGCTTCCCTTCCCGTAATATTGTCCTTTGGCCGACGCGTTTCGATGAACTCTCTTCATCTTCTTCCGAGGCCATAGTGAGCAGTTGGACTAATCATGTGCTTCCCCAGCAGCCCCTGCATGCTAATTCAATTAATGTCCCTGGCCTCCGGTGTGCCTTTAATTGGATGTAAAGTTCACGTTGCATGCTGGGCCCTGTAGTAATCTGCATATTTCGCCCTCCAGTGGGTTCCAATGCTCACTATTCAATAAAAAGGACGAATCTTGCAGCCCCCATTGAGCCTCTGGAAGAGACTCTGCCCAGTTAGCTTACAGTACCTCCAACACCGCATTCAAGGAGATACATTCCCCTCGAGTGGCCCCAAGTCCAGTGAAACAGGTGGTGCGTCGCTCTCACGGCCTGAAGCGCGCCGTGCAACATGTTCAAAATGAATTGCTCCAGCAATTAGAGCCGCACTCTGTTGAAGGTAAGAAAAACGTTTCTTTATTCTTAAACCGGGCAGCTTCCCTTCCCGTAATATTGTCCTTTGGCCGACGCGTTTCGATGAACTCTCTTCATCTTCTTCCGAGGCCATAGTGAGCAGTTGGACTAATCATGTGCTTCCCCAGCAGCCCCTGCATGCTAATTCAATTAATGTCCCTGGCCTCCGGTGTGCCTTTAATTGGATGTAAAGTTCACGTTGCATGCTGGGCCCTGTAGTAATCTGCATATTTCGCCCTCCAGTGGGTTCCAATGCTCACTATTCAATAAAAAGGACGAATCTTGCAGCCCCCATTGAGCCTCTGGAAGAGACTCTGCCCAGTTAGCTTACAGTACCTCCAACACCGCATTCAAGGAGATACATTCCCCTCGAGTGGCCCCAAGTCCAGTGAAACAGGTGGTGCGTCGCTCTCACGGCCTGAAGCGCGCCGTGCAACATGTTCAAAATGAATTGCTCCAGCAATTAGAGCCGCACTCTGTTGAAGGTAAGAAAAACGTTTCTTTATTCTTAAACCGGGCAGCTTCCCTTCCCGTAATATTGTCCTTTGGCCGACGCGTTTCGATGAACTCTCTTCATCTTCTTCCGAGGCCATAGTGAGCAGTTGGACTAATCATGTGCTTCCCCAGCAGCCCCTGCATGCTAATTCAATTAATGTCCCTGGCCTCCGGTGTGCCTTTAATTGGATGTAAAGTTCACGTTGCATGCTGGGCCCTGTAGTAATCTGCATATTTCGCCCTCCAGTGGGTTCCAATGCTCACTATTCAATAAAAAGGACGAATCTTGCAGCCCCCATTGAGCCTCTGGAAGAGACTCTGCCCAGTTAGCTTACAGTACCTCCAACACCGCATTCAAGGAGATACATTCCCCTCGAGTGGCCCCAAGTCCAGTGAAACAGGTGGTGCGTCGCTCTCACGGCCTGAAGCGCGCCGTGCAACATGTTCAAAATGAATTGCTCCAGCAATTAGAGCCGCACTCTGTTGAAGGTAAGAAAAACGTTTCTTTATTCTTAAACCGGGCAGCTTCCCTTCCCGTAATATTGTCCTTTGGCCGACGCGTTTCGATGAACTCTCTTCATCTTCTTCCGAGGCCATAGTGAGCAGTTGGACTAATCATGTGCTTCCCCAGCAGCCCCTGCATGCTAATTCAATTAATGTCCCTGGCCTCCGGTGTGCCTTTAATTGGATGTAAAGTTCACGTTGCATGCTGGGCCCTGTAGTAATCTGCATATTTCGCCCTCCAGTGGGTTCCAATGCTCACTATTCAATAAAAAGGACGAATCTTGCAGCCCCCATTGAGCCTCTGGAAGAGACTCTGCCCAGTTAGCTTACAGTACCTCCAACACCGCATTCAAGGAGATACATTCCCCTCGAGTGGCCCCAAGTCCAGTGAAACAGGTGGTGCGTCGCTCTCACGGCCTGAAGCGCGCCGTGCAACATGTTCAAAATGAATTGCTCCAGCAATTAGAGCCGCACTCTGTTGAAGGTAAGAAAAACGTTTCTTTATTCTTAAACCGGGCAGCTTCCCTTCCCGTAATATTGTCCTTTGGCCGACGCGTTTCGATGAACTCTCTTCATCTTCTTCCGAGGCCATAGTGAGCAGTTGGACTAATCATGTGCTTCCCCAGCAGCCCCTGCATGCTAATTCAATTAATGTCCCTGGCCTCCGGTGTGCCTTTAATTGGATGTAAAGTTCACGTTGCATGCTGGGCCCTGTAGTAATCTGCATATTTCGCCCTCCAGTGGGTTCCAATGCTCACTATTCAATAAAAAGGACGAATCTTGCAGCCCCCATTGAGCCTCTGGAAGAGACTCTGCCCAGTTAGCTTACAGTACCTCCAACACCGCATTCAAGGAGATACATTCCCCTCGAGTGGCCCCAAGTCCAGTGAAACAGGTGGTGCGTCGCTCTCACGGCCTGAAGCGCGCCGTGCAACATGTTCAAAATGAATTGCTCCAGCAATTAGAGCCGCACTCTGTTGAAGGTAAGAAAAACGTTTCTTTATTCTTAAACCGGGCAGCTTCCCTTCCCGTAATATTGTCCTTTGGCCGACGCGTTTCGATGAACTCTCTTCATCTTCTTCCGAGGCCATAGTGAGCAGTTGGACTAATCATGTGCTTCCCCAGCAGCCCCTGCATGCTAATTCAATTAATGTCCCTGGCCTCCGGTGTGCCTTTAATTGGATGTAAAGTTCACGTTGCATGCTGGGCCCTGTAGTAATCTGCATATTTCGCCCTCCAGTGGGTTCCAATGCTCACTATTCAATAAAAAGGACGAATCTTGCAGCCCCCATTGAGCCTCTGGAAGAGACTCTGCCCAGTTAGCTTACAGTACCTCCAACACCGCATTCAAGGAGATACATTCCCCTCGAGTGGCCCCAAGTCCAGTGAAACAGGTGGTGCGTCGCTCTCACGGCCTGAAGCGCGCCGTGCAACATGTTCAAAATGAATTGCTCCAGCAATTAGAGCCGCACTCTGTTGAAGGTAAGAAAAACGTTTCTTTATTCTTAAACCGGGCAGCTTCTCTTCCCGTAATATTGTCCTTTGGCCGACGCGTTTCGATGAACTCTCTTCATCTTCTTCCGAGGCCATAGTGAGCAGTTGGACTAATCATGTGCTTCCCCAGCAGCCCCTGCATGCTAATTCAATTAATGTCCCTGGCCTCCGGTGTGCCTTTAATTGGATGTAAAGTTCACGTTGCATGCTGGGCCCTGTAGTAATCTGCATATTTCGCCCTCCAGTGGGTTCCAATGCTCACTATTCAATAAAAAGGACGAATCTTGCAGCCCCCATTGAGCCTCTGGAAGAGACTCTGCCCAGTTAGCTTACAGTACCTCCAACACCGCATTCAAGGAGATACATTCCCCTCGAGTGGCCCCAAGTCCAGTGAAACAGGTGGTGCGTCGCTCTCACGGCCTGAAGCGCGCCGTGCAACATGTTCAAAATGAATTGCTCCAGCAATTAGAGCCGCACTCTGTTGAAGGTAAGAAAAACGTTTCTTTATTCTTAAACCGGGCAGCTTCCCTTCCCGTAATATTGTCCTTTGGCCGACGCGTTTCGATGAACTCTCTTCATCTTCTTCCGAGGCCATAGTGAGCAGTTGGACTAATCATGTGCTTCCCCAGCAGCCCCTGCATGCTAATTCAATTAATGTCCCTGGCCTCCGGTGTGCCTTTAATTGGATGTAAAGTTCACGTTGCATGCTGGGCCCTGTAGTAATCTGCATATTTCGCCCTCCAGTGGGTTCCAATGCTCACTATTCAATAAAAAGGACGAATCTTGCAGCCCCCATTGAGCCTCTGGAAGAGACTCTGCCCAGTTAGCTTACAGTACCTCCAACACCGCATTCAAGGAGATACATTCCCCTCGAGTGGCCCCAAGTCCAGTGAAACAGGTGGTGCGTCGCTCTCACGGCCTGAAGCGCGCCGTGCAACATGTTCAAAATGAATTGCTCCAGCAATTAGAGCCGCACTCTGTTGAAGGTAAGAAAAACGTTTCTTTATTCTTAAACCGGGCAGCTTCCCTTCCCGTAATATTGTCCTTTGGCCGACGCGTTTCGATGAACTCTCTTCATCTTCTTCCGAGGCCATAGTGAGCAGTTGGACTAATCATGTGCTTCCCCAGCAGCCCCTGCATGCTAATTCAATTAATGTCCCTGGCCTCCGGTGTGCCTTTAATTGGATGTAAAGTTCACGTTGCATGCTGGGCCCTGTAGTAATCTGCATATTTCGCCCTCCAGTGGGTTCCAATGCTCACTATTCAATAAAAAGGACGAATCTTGCAGCCCCCATTGAGCCTCTGGAAGAGACTCTGCCCAGTTAGCTTACAGTACCTCCAACACCGCATTCAAGGAGATACATTCCCCTCGAGTGGCCCCAAGTCCAGTGAAACAGGTGGTGCGTCGCTCTCACGGCCTGAAGCGCGCCGTGCAACATGTTCAAAATGAATTGCTCCAGCAATTAGAGCCGCACTCTGTTGAAGGTAAGAAAAACGTTTCTTTATTCTTAAACCGGGCAGCTTCCCTTCCCGTAATATTGTCCTTTGGCCGACGCGTTTCGATGAACTCTCTTCATCTTCTTCCGAGGCCATAGTGAGCAGTTGGACTAATCATGTGCTTCCCCAGCAGCCCCTGCATGCTAATTCAATTAATGTCCCTGGCCTCCGGTGTGCCTTTAATTGGATGTAAAGTTCACGTTGCATGCTGGGCCCTGTAGTAATCTGCATATTTCGCCCTCCAGTGGGTTCCAATGCTCACTATTCAATAAAAAGGACGAATCTTGCAGCCCCCATTGAGCCTCTGGAAGAGACTCTGCCCAGTTAGCTTACAGTACCTCCAACACCGCATTCAAGGAGATACATTCCCCTCGAGTGGCCCCAAGTCCAGTGAAACAGGTGGTGCGTCGCTCTCACGGCCTGAAGCGCGCCGTGCAACATGTTCAAAATGAATTGCTCCAGCAATTAGAGCCGCACTCTGTTGAAGGTAAGAAAAACGTTTCTTTATTCTTAAACCGGGCAGCTTCCCTTCCCGTAATATTGTCCTTTGGCCGACGCGTTTCGATGAACTCTCTTCATCTTCTTCCGAGGCCATAGTGAGCAGTTGGACTAATCATGTGCTTCCCCAGCAGCCCCTGCATGCTAATTCAATTAATGTCCCTGGCCTCCGGTGTGCCTTTAATTGGATGTAAAGTTCACGTTGCATGCTGGGCCCTGTAGTAATCTGCATATTTCGCCCTCCAGTGGGTTCCAATGCTCACTATTCAATAAAAAGGACGAATCTTGCAGCCCCCATTGAGCCTCTGGAAGAGACTCTGCCCAGTTAGCTTACAGTACCTCCAACACCGCATTCAAGGAGATACATTCCCCTCGAGTGGCCCCAAGTCCAGTGAAACAGGTGGTGCGTCGCTCTCACGGCCTGAAGCGCGCCGTGCAACATGTTCAAAATGAATTGCTCCAGCAATTAGAGCCGCACTCTGTTGAAGGTAAGAAAAACGTTTCTTTATTCTTAAACCGGGCAGCTTCCCTTCCCGTAATATTGTCCTTTGGCCGACGCGTTTCGATGAACTCTCTTCATCTTCTTCCGAGGCCATAGTGAGCAGTTGGACTAATCATGTGCTTCCCCAGCAGCCCCTGCATGCTAATTCAATTAATGTCCCTGGCCTCCGGTGTGCCTTTAATTGGATGTAAAGTTCACGTTGCATGCTGGGCCCTGTAGTAATCTGCATATTTCGCCCTCCAGTGGGTTCCAATGCTCACTATTCAATAAAAAGGACGAATCTTGCAGCCCCCATTGAGCCTCTGGAAGAGACTCTGCCCAGTTAGCTTACAGTACCTCCAACACCGCATTCAAGGAGATACATTCCCCTCGAGTGGCCCCAAGTCCAGTGAAACAGGTGGTGCGTCGCTCTCACGGCCTGAAGCGCGCCGTGCAACATGTTCAAAATGAATTGCTCCAGCAATTAGAGCCGCACTCTGTTGAAGGTAAGAAAAACGTTTCTTTATTCTTAAACCGGGCAGCTTCCCTTCCCGTAATATTGTCCTTTGGCCGACGCGTTTCGATGAACTCTCTTCATCTTCTTCCGAGGCCATAGTGAGCAGTTGGACTAATCATGTGCTTCCCCAGCAGCCCCTGCATGCTAATTCAATTAATGTCCCTGGCCTCCGGTGTGCCTTTAATTGGATGTAAAGTTCACGTTGCATGCTGGGCCCTGTAGTAATCTGCATATTTCGCCCTCCAGTGGGTTCCAATGCTCACTATTCAATAAAAAGGACGAATCTTGCAGCCCCCATTGAGCCTCTGGAAGAGACTCTGCCCAGTTAGCTTACAGTACCTCCAACACCGCATTCAAGGAGATACATTCCCCTCGAGTGGCCCCAAGTCCAGTGAAACAGGTGGTGCGTCGCTCTCACGGCCTGAAGCGCGCCGTGCAACATGTTCAAAATGAATTGCTCCAGCAATTAGAGCCGCACTCTGTTGAAGGTAAGAAAAACGTTTCTTTATTCTTAAACCGGGCAGCTTCCCTTCCCGTAATATTGTCCTTTGGCCGACGCGTTTCGATGAACTCTCTTCATCTTCTTCCGAGGCCATAGTGAGCAGTTGGACTAATCATGTGCTTCCCCAGCAGCCCCTGCATGCTAATTCAATTAATGTCCCTGGCCTCCGGTGTGCCTTTAATTGGATGTAAAGTTCACGTTGCATGCTGGGCCCTGTAGTAATCTGCATATTTCGCCCTCCAGTGGGTTCCAATGCTCACTATTCAATAAAAAGGACGAATCTTGCAGCCCCCATTGAGCCTCTGGAAGAGACTCTGCCCAGTTAGCTTACAGTACCTCCAACACCGCATTCAAGGAGATACATTCCCCTCGAGTGGCCCCAAGTCCAGTGAAACAGGTGGTGCGTCGCTCTCACGGCCTGAAGCGCGCCGTGCAACATGTTCAAAATGAATTGCTCCAGCAATTAGAGCCGCACTCTGTTGAAGGTAAGAAAAACGTTTCTTTATTCTTAAACCGGGCAGCTTCCCTTCCCGTAATATTGTCCTTTGGCCGACGCGTTTCGATGAACTCTCTTCATCTTCTTCCGAGGCCATAGTGAGCAGTTGGACTAATCATGTGCTTCCCCAGCAGCCCCTGCATGCTAATTCAATTAATGTCCCTGGCCTCCGGTGTGCCTTTAATTGGATGTAAAGTTCACGTTGCATGCTGGGCCCTGTAGTAATCTGCATATTTCGCCCTCCAGTGGGTTCCAATGCTCACTATTCAATAAAAAGGACGAATCTTGCAGCCCCCATTGAGCCTCTGGAAGAGACTCTGCCCAGTTAGCTTACAGTACCTCCAACACCGCATTCAAGGAGATACATTCCCCTCGAGTGGCCCCAAGTCCAGTGAAACAGGTGGTGCGTCGCTCTCACGGCCTGAAGCGCGCCGTGCAACATGTTCAAAATGAATTGCTCCAGCAATTAGAGCCGCACTCTGTTGAAGGTAAGAAAAACGTTTCTTTATTCTTAAACCGGGCAGCTTCCCTTCCCGTAATATTGTCCTTTGGCCGACGCGTTTCGATGAACTCTCTTCATCTTCTTCCGAGGCCATAGTGAGCAGTTGGACTAATCATGTGCTTCCCCAGCAGCCCCTGCATGCTAATTCAATTAATGTCCCTGGCCTCCGGTGTGCCTTTAATTGGATGTAAAGTTCACGTTGCATGCTGGGCCCTGTAGTAATCTGCATATTTCGCCCTCCAGTGGGTTCCAATGCTCACTATTCAATAAAAAGGACGAATCTTGCAGCCCCCATTGAGCCTCTGGAAGAGACTCTGCCCAGTTAGCTTACAGTACCTCCAACACCGCATTCAAGGAGATACATTCCCCTCGAGTGGCCCCAAGTCCAGTGAAACAGGTGGTGCGTCGCTCTCACGGCCTGAAGCGCGCCGTGCAACATGTTCAAAATGAATTGCTCCAGCAATTAGAGCCGCACTCTGTTGAAGGTAAGAAAAACGTTTCTTTATTCTTAAACCGGGCAGCTTCCCTTCCCGTAATATTGTCCTTTGGCCGACGCGTTTCGATGAACTCTCTTCATCTTCTTCCGAGGCCATAGTGAGCAGTTGGACTAATCATGTGCTTCCCCAGCAGCCCCTGCATGCTAATTCAATTAATGTCCCTGGCCTCCGGTGTGCCTTTAATTGGATGTAAAGTTCACGTTGCATGCTGGGCCCTGTAGTAATCTGCATATTTCGCCCTCCAGTGGGTTCCAATGCTCACTATTCAATAAAAAGGACGAATCTTGCAGCCCCCATTGAGCCTCTGGAAGAGACTCTGCCCAGTTAGCTTACAGTACCTCCAACACCGCATTCAAGGAGATACATTCCCCTCGAGTGGCCCCAAGTCCAGTGAAACAGGTGGTGCGTCGCTCTCACGGCCTGAAGCGCGCCGTGCAACATGTTCAAAATGAATTGCTCCAGCAATTAGAGCCGCACTCTGTTGAAGGTAAGAAAAACGTTTCTTTATTCTTAAACCGGGCAGCTTCCCTTCCCGTAATATTGTCCTTTGGCCGACGCGTTTCGATGAACTCTCTTCATCTTCTTCCGAGGCCATAGTGAGCAGTTGGACTAATCATGTGCTTCCCCAGCAGCCCCTGCATGCTAATTCAATTAATGTCCCTGGCCTCCGGTGTGCCTTTAATTGGATGTAAAGTTCACGTTGCATGCTGGGCCCTGTAGTAATCTGCATATTTCGCCCTCCAGTGGGTTCCAATGCTCACTATTCAATAAAAAGGACGAATCTTGCAGCCCCCATTGAGCCTCTGGAAGAGACTCTGCCCAGTTAGCTTACAGTACCTCCAACACCGCATTCAAGGAGATACATTCCCCTCGAGTGGCCCCAAGTCCAGTGAAACAGGTGGTGCGTCGCTCTCACGGCCTGAAGCGCGCCGTGCAACATGTTCAAAATGAATTGCTCCAGCAATTAGAGCCGCACTCTGTTGAAGGTAAGAAAAACGTTTCTTTATTCTTAAACCGGGCAGCTTCCCTTCCCGTAATATTGTCCTTTGGCCGACGCGTTTCGATGAACTCTCTTCATCTTCTTCCGAGGCCATAGTGAGCAGTTGGACTAATCATGTGCTTCCCCAGCAGCCCCTGCATGCTAATTCAATTAATGTCCCTGGCCTCCGGTGTGCCTTTAATTGGATGTAAAGTTCACGTTGCATGCTGGGCCCTGTAGTAATCTGCATATTTCGCCCTCCAGTGGGTTCCAATGCTCACTATTCAATAAAAAGGACGAATCTTGCAGCCCCCATTGAGCCTCTGGAAGAGACTCTGCCCAGTTAGCTTACAGTACCTCCAACACCGCATTCAAGGAGATACATTCCCCTCGAGTGGCCCCAAGTCCAGTGAAACAGGTGGTGCGTCGCTCTCACGGCCTGAAGCGCGCCGTGCAACATGTTCAAAATGAATTGCTCCAGCAATTAGAGCCGCACTCTGTTGAAGGTAAGAAAAACGTTTCTTTATTCTTAAACCGGGCAGCTTCCCTTCCCGTAATATTGTCCTTTGGCCGACGCGTTTCGATGAACTCTCTTCATCTTCTTCCGAGGCCATAGTGAGCAGTTGGACTAATCATGTGCTTCCCCAGCAGCCCCTGCATGCTAATTCAATTAATGTCCCTGGCCTCCGGTGTGCCTTTAATTGGATGTAAAGTTCACGTTGCATGCTGGGCCCTGTAGTAATCTGCATATTTCGCCCTCCAGTGGGTTCCAATGCTCACTATTCAATAAAAAGGACGAATCTTGCAGCCCCCATTGAGCCTCTGGAAGAGACTCTGCCCAGTTAGCTTACAGTACCTCCAACACCGCATTCAAGGAGATACATTCCCCTCGAGTGGCCCCAAGTCCAGTGAAACAGGTGGTGCGTCGCTCTCACGGCCTGAAGCGCGCCGTGCAACATGTTCAAAATGAATTGCTCCAGCAATTAGAGCCGCACTCTGTTGAAGGTAAGAAAAACGTTTCTTTATTCTTAAACCGGGCAGCTTCCCTTCCCGTAATATTGTCCTTTGGCCGACGCGTTTCGATGAACTCTCTTCATCTTCTTCCGAGGCCATAGTGAGCAGTTGGACTAATCATGTGCTTCCCCAGCAGCCCCTGCATGCTAATTCAATTAATGTCCCTGGCCTCCGGTGTGCCTTTAATTGGATGTAAAGTTCACGTTGCATGCTGGGCCCTGTAGTAATCTGCATATTTCGCCCTCCAGTGGGTTCCAATGCTCACTATTCAATAAAAAGGACGAATCTTGCAGCCCCCATTGAGCCTCTGGAAGAGACTCTGCCCAGTTAGCTTACAGTACCTCCAACACCGCATTCAAGGAGATACATTCCCCTCGAGTGGCCCCAAGTCCAGTGAAACAGGTGGTGCGTCGCTCTCACGGCCTGAAGCGCGCCGTGCAACATGTTCAAAATGAATTGCTCCAGCAATTAGAGCCGCACTCTGTTGAAGGTAAGAAAAACGTTTCTTTATTCTTAAACCGGGCAGCTTCCCTTCCCGTAATATTGTCCTTTGGCCGACGCGTTTCGATGAACTCTCTTCATCTTCTTCCGAGGCCATAGTGAGCAGTTGGACTAATCATGTGCTTCCCCAGCAGCCCCTGCATGCTAATTCAATTAATGTCCCTGGCCTCCGGTGTGCCTTTAATTGGATGTAAAGTTCACGTTGCATGCTGGGCCCTGTAGTAATCTGCATATTTCGCCCTCCAGTGGGTTCCAATGCTCACTATTCAATAAAAAGGACGAATCTTGCAGCCCCCATTGAGCCTCTGGAAGAGACTCTGCCCAGTTAGCTTACAGTACCTCCAACACCGCATTCAAGGAGATACATTCCCCTCGAGTGGCCCCAAGTCCAGTGAAACAGGTGGTGCGTCGCTCTCACGGCCTGAAGCGCGCCGTGCAACATGTTCAAAATGAATTGCTCCAGCAATTAGAGCCGCACTCTGTTGAAGGTAAGAAAAACGTTTCTTTATTCTTAAACCGGGCAGCTTCCCTTCCCGTAATATTGTCCTTTGGCCGACGCGTTTCGATGAACTCTCTTCATCTTCTTCCGAGGCCATAGTGAGCAGTTGGACTAATCATGTGCTTCCCCAGCAGCCCCTGCATGCTAATTCAATTAATGTCCCTGGCCTCCGGTGTGCCTTTAATTGGATGTAAAGTTCACGTTGCATGCTGGGCCCTGTAGTAATCTGCATATTTCGCCCTCCAGTGGGTTCCAATGCTCACTATTCAATAAAAAGGACGAATCTTGCAGCCCCCATTGAGCCTCTGGAAGAGACTCTGCCCAGTTAGCTTACAGTACCTCCAACACCGCATTCAAGGAGATACATTCCCCTCGAGTGGCCCCAAGTCCAGTGAAACAGGTGGTGCGTCGCTCTCACGGCCTGAAGCGCGCCGTGCAACATGTTCAAAATGAATTGCTCCAGCAATTAGAGCCGCACTCTGTTGAAGGTAAGAAAAACGTTTCTTTATTCTTAAACCGGGCAGCTTCCCTTCCCGTAATATTGTCCTTTGGCCGACGCGTTTCGATGAACTCTCTTCATCTTCTTCCGAGGCCATAGTGAGCAGTTGGACTAATCATGTGCTTCCCCAGCAGCCCCTGCATGCTAATTCAATTAATGTCCCTGGCCTCCGGTGTGCCTTTAATTGGATGTAAAGTTCACGTTGCATGCTGGGCCCTGTAGTAATCTGCATATTTCGCCCTCCAGTGGGTTCCAATGCTCACTATTCAATAAAAAGGACGAATCTTGCAGCCCCCATTGAGCCTCTGGAAGAGACTCTGCCCAGTTAGCTTACAGTACCTCCAACACCGCATTCAAGGAGATACATTCCCCTCGAGTGGCCCCAAGTCCAGTGAAACAGGTGGTGCGTCGCTCTCACGGCCTGAAGCGCGCCGTGCAACATGTTCAAAATGAATTGCTCCAGCAATTAGAGCCGCACTCTGTTGAAGGTAAGAAAAACGTTTCTTTATTCTTAAACCGGGCAGCTTCCCTTCCCGTAATATTGTCCTTTGGCCGACGCGTTTCGATGAACTCTCTTCATCTTCTTCCGAGGCCATAGTGAGCAGTTGGACTAATCATGTGCTTCCCCAGCAGCCCCTGCATGCTAATTCAATTAATGTCCCTGGCCTCCGGTGTGCCTTTAATTGGATGTAAAGTTCACGTTGCATGCTGGGCCCTGTAGTAATCTGCATATTTCGCCCTCCAGTGGGTTCCAATGCTCACTATTCAATAAAAAGGACGAATCTTGCAGCCCCCATTGAGCCTCTGGAAGAGACTCTGCCCAGTTAGCTTACAGTACCTCCAACACCGCATTCAAGGAGATACATTCCCCTCGAGTGGCCCCAAGTCCAGTGAAACAGGTGGTGCGTCGCTCTCACGGCCTGAAGCGCGCCGTGCAACATGTTCAAAATGAATTGCTCCAGCAATTAGAGCCGCACTCTGTTGAAGGTAAGAAAAACGTTTCTTTATTCTTAAACCGGGCAGCTTCCCTTCCCGTAATATTGTCCTTTGGCCGACGCGTTTCGATGAACTCTCTTCATCTTCTTCCGAGGCCATAGTGAGCAGTTGGACTAATCATGTGCTTCCCCAGCAGCCCCTGCATGCTAATTCAATTAATGTCCCTGGCCTCCGGTGTGCCTTTAATTGGATGTAAAGTTCACGTTGCATGCTGGGCCCTGTAGTAATCTGCATATTTCGCCCTCCAGTGGGTTCCAATGCTCACTATTCAATAAAAAGGACGAATCTTGCAGCCCCCATTGAGCCTCTGGAAGAGACTCTGCCCAGTTAGCTTACAGTACCTCCAACACCGCATTCAAGGAGATACATTCCCCTCGAGTGGCCCCAGGTCCAGTGAAACAGGTGGTGCGTCGCTCTCACGGCCTGAAGCGCGCCGTGCAACATGTTCAAAATGAATTGCTCCAGCAATTAGAGCCGCACTCTGTTGAAGGTAAGAAAAACGTTTCTTTATTCTTAAACCGGGCAGCTTCCCTTCCCGTAATATTGTCCTTTGGCCGACGCGTTTCGATGAACTCTCTTCATCTTCTTCCGAGGCCATAGTGAGCAGTTGGACTAATCATGTGCTTCCCCAGCAGCCCCTGCATGCTAATTCAATTAATGTCCCTGGCCTCCGGTGTGCCTTTAATTGGATGTAAAGTTCACGTTGCATGCTGGGCCCTGTAGTAATCTGCATATTACGCCCTCCAGTGGGTTCCAATGCTCACTATTCAATAAAAAGGACGAATCTTGCAGCCCCCATTGAGCCTCTGGAAGAGACTCTGCCCAGTTAGCTTACAGTACCTCCAACACCGCATTCAAGGAGATACATTCCCCTCGAGTGGCCCCAAGTCCAGTGAAACAGGTGGTGTGTCGCTCTCATGGCCTGAAGCGCGCCGTGCAACATGTTCAAAATGAATTGCTCCAGCAATTAGAGCCGCACTCTGTTGAAGGTAAGAAAAACGTTTCTTTATTCTTAAACCGGGCAGCTTCCCTTCCCGTAATATTGTCCTTTGGCCGACGCGTTTCGATGAACTCTCTTCATCTTCTTCCGAGGCCATAGTGAGCAGTTGGACTAATCATGTGCTTCCCCAGCAGCCCCTGCATGCTAATTCAATTAATGTCCCTGGCCTCCGGTGTGCCTTTAATTGGATGTAAAGTTCACGTTGCATGCTGGGCCCTGTAGTAATCTGCATATTTCGCCCTCCAGTGGGTTCCAATGCTCACTATTCAATAAAAAGGACGAATCTTGCAGCCCCCATTGAGCCTCTGGAAGAGACTCTGCCCAGTTAGCTTACAGTACCTCCAACACCGCATTCAAGGAGATACATTCCCCTCGAGTGGCCCCAAGTCCAGTGAAACAGGTGGTGCGTCGCTCTCACGGCCTGAAGCGCGCCGTGCAACATGTTCAAAATGAATTGCTCCAGCAATTAGAGCCGCACTCTGTTGAAGGTAAGAAAAACGTTTCTTTATTCTTAAACCGGGCAGCTTCCCTTCCCGTAATATTGTCCTTTGGCCGACGCGTTTCGATGAACTCTCTTCATCTTCTTCCGAGGCCATAGTGAGCAGTTGGACTAATCATGTGCTTCCCCAGCAGCCCCTGCATGCTAATTCAATTAATGTCCCTGGCCTCCGGTGTGCCTTTAATTGGATGTAAAGTTCACGTTGCATGCTGGGCCCTGTAGTAATCTGCATATTTCGCCCTCCAGTGGGTTCCAATGCTCACTATTCAATAAAAAGGACGAATCTTGCAGCCCCCATTGAGCCTCTGGAAGAGACTCTGCCCAGTTAGCTTACAGTACCTCCAACACCGCATTCAAGGAGATACATTCCCCTCGAGTGGCCCCAAGTCCAGTGAAACAGGTGGTGCGTCGCTCTCACGGCCTGAAGCGCGCCGTGCAACATGTTCAAAATGAATTGCTCCAGCAATTAGAGCCGCACTCTGTTGAAGGTAAGAAAAACGTTTCTTTATTCTTAAACCGGGCAGCTTCCCTTCCCGTAATATTGTCCTTTGGCCGACGCGTTTCGATGAACTCTCTTCATCTTCTTCCGAGGCCATAGTGAGCAGTTGGACTAATCATGTGCTTCCCCAGCAGCCCCTGCATGCTAATTCAATTAATGTCCCTGGCCTCCGGTGTGCCTTTAATTGGATGTAAAGTTCACGTTGCATGCTGGGCCCTGTAGTAATCTGCATATTTCACCCTCCAGTGGGTTCCAATGCTCACTATTCAATAAAAAGGACGAATCTTGCAGCCCCCATTGAGCCTCTGGAAGAGACTCTGCCCAGTTAGCTTACAGTACCTCCAACACCGCATTCAAGGAGATACATTCCCCTCGAGTGGCCCCAAGTCCAGTGAAACAGGTGGTGCGTCGCTCTCACGGCCTGAAGCGCGCCGTGCAACATGTTCAAAATGAATTGCTCCAGCAATTAGAGCCGCACTCTGTTGAAGGTAAGAAAAACGTTTCTTTATTCTTAAACCGGGCAGCTTCCCTTCCCGTAATATTGTCCTTTGGCCGACGCGTTTCGATGAACTCTCTTCATCTTCTTCCGAGGCCATAGTGAGCAGTTGGACTAATCATGTGCTTCCCCAGCAGCCCCTGCATGCTAATTCAATTAATGTCCCTGGCCTCCGGTGTGCCTTTAATTGGATGTAAAGTTCACGTTGCATGCTGGGCCCTGTAGTAATCTGCATATTTCGCCCTCCAGTGGGTTCCAATGCTCACTATTCAATAAAAAGGACGAATCTTGCAGCCCCCATTGAGCCTCTGGAAGAGACTCTGCCCAGTTAGCTTACAGTACCTCCAACACCGCATTCAAGGAGATACATTCCCCTCGAGTGGCCCCAAGTCCAGTGAAACAGGTGGTGCGTCGCTCTCACGGCCTGAAGCGCGCCGTGCAACATGTTCAAAATGAATTGCTCCAGCAATTAGAGCCGCACTCTGTTGAAGGTAAGAAAAACGTTTCTTTATTCTTAAACCGGGCAGCTTCCCTTCCCGTAATATTGTCCTTTGGCCGACGCGTTTCGATGAACTCTCTTCATCTTCTTCCGAGGCCATAGTGAGCAGTTGGACTAATCATGTGCTTCCCCAGCAGCCCCTGCATGCTAATTCAATTAATGTCCCTGGCCTCCGGTGTGCCTTTAATTGGATGTAAAGTTCACGTTGCATGCTGGGCCCTGTAGTAATCTGCATATTTCGCCCTCCAGTGGGTTCCAATGCTCACTATTCAATAAAAAGGACGAATCTTGCAGCCCCCATTGAGCCTCTGGAAGAGACTCTGCCCAGTTAGCTTACAGTACCTCCAACACCGCATTCAAGGAGATACATTCCCCTCGAGTGGCCCCAAGTCCAGTGAAACAGGTGGTGCGTCGCTCTCACGGCCTGAAGCGCGCCGTGCAACATGTTCAAAATGAATTGCTCCAGCAATTAGAGCCGCACTCTGTTGAAGGTAAGAAAAACGTTTCTTTATTCTTAAACCGGGCAGCTTCCCTTCCCGTAATATTGTCCTTTGGCCGACGCGTTTCGATGAACTCTCTTCATCTTCTTCCGAGGCCATAGTGAGCAGTTGGACTAATCATGTGCTTCCCCAGCAGCCCCTGCATGCTAATTCAATTAATGTCCCTGGCCTCCGGTGTGCCTTTCATTGGATGTAAAGTTCACGTTGCATGCTGGGCCCTGTAGTAATCTGCATATTTCGCCCTCCAGTGGGTTCCAATGCTCACTATTCAATAAAAAGGACGAATCTTGCAGCCCCCATTGAGCCTCTGGATGAGACTCTGCCCAGTTAGCTTACAGTACCTCCAACACCGCATTCAAGGAGATACATTCCCCTCAAGTGGCCCCAGGTCCAGTGAAACAGGTGGTGCGTCGCTCTCACGGCCTGAAGCGCGCCGTGCAACATGTTCAAAATGAATTGCTCCAGCAATTAGAGCCGCACTCTGTTGAAGGTAAGAAAAACGTTTCTTTATTCTTAAACCGGGCAGCTTCCCTTCCCGTAATATTGTCCTTTGGCCGACGCGTTTCGATGAACTCTCTTCATCTTCTTCCGAGGCCATAGTGAGCAGTTGGACTAATCATGTGCTTCCCCAGCACCCCCTGCATGCTAATTCAATTAATGTCCCTGGCCTCCGGTGTGCCTTTAATTGGATGTAAAGTTCACGTTGCATGCTGGGCCCTGTAGTAATCTGCATATTACGCCCTCCAGTGGGTTCCAATGCTCACTATTCAATAAAAAGGACGAATCTTGCAGCCCCCATTGAGCCTCTGGAAGAGACTCTGCCCAGTTAGCTTACAGTACCTCCAACACCGCATTCAAGGAGATACATTCCCCTCGAGTGGCCCCAAGTCCAGTGAAACAGGTGGTGCGTCGCTCTCATGGCCTGAAGCGCGCCGTGCAACATGTTCAAAATGAATTGCTCCAGCAATTAGAGCCGCACTCTGTTGAAGGTAAGAAAAACGTTTCTTTATTCTTAAACCGGGCAGCTTCCCTTCCCGTAATATTGTCCTTTGGCCGACGCGTTTCGATGAACTCTCTTCATCTTCTTCCGAGGCCATAGTGAGCAGTTGGACTAATCATGTGCTTCCCCAGCAGCCCCTGCATGCTAATTCAATTAATGTCCCTGGCCTCCGGTGTGCCTTTAATTGGATGTAAAGTTCACGTTGCATGCTGGGCCCTGTAGTAATCTGCATATTTCGCCCTCCAGTGGGTTCCAATGCTCACTATTCAATAAAAAGGACGAATCTTGCAGCCCCCATTGAGCCTCTGGAAGAGACTCTGCCCAGTTAGCTTACAGTACCTCCAACACCGCATTCAAGGAGATACATTCCCCTCGAGTGGCCCCAAGTCCAGTGAAACAGGTGGTGCGTCGCTCTCACGGCCTGAAGCGCGCCGTGCAACATGTTCAAAATGAATTGCTCCAGCAATTAGAGCCGCACTCTGTTGAAGGTAAGAAAAACGTTTCTTTATTCTTAAACCGGGCAGCTTCCCTTCCCGTAATATTGTCCTTTGGCCGACGCGTTTCGATGAACTCTCTTCATCTTCTTCCGAGGCCATAGTGAGCAGTTGGACTAATCATGTGCTTCCCCAGCAGCCCCTGCATGCTAATTCAATTAATGTCCCTGGCCTCCGGTGTGCCTTTAATTGGATGTAAAGTTCACGTTGCATGCTGGGCCCTGTAGTAATCTGCATATTTCGCCCTCCAGTGGGTTCCAATGCTCACTATTCAATAAAAAGGACGAATCTTGCAGCCCCCATTGAGCCTCTGGAAGAGACTCTGCCCAGTTAGCTTACAGTACCTCCAACACCGCATTCAAGGAGATACATTCCCCTCGAGTGGCCCCAAGTCCAGTGAAACAGGTGGTGCGTCGCTCTCACGGCCTGAAGCGCGCCGTGCAACATGTTCAAAATGAATTGCTCCAGCAATTAGAGCCGCACTCTGTTGAAGGTAAGAAAAACGTTTCTTTATTCTTAAACCGGGCAGCTTCCCTTCCCGTAATATTGTCCTTTGGCCGACGCGTTTCGATGAACTCTCTTCATCTTCTTCCGAGGCCATAGTGAGCAGTTGGACTAATCATGTGCTTCCCCAGCAGCCCCTGCATGCTAATTCAATTAATGTCCCTGGCCTCCGGTGTGCCTTTAATTGGATGTAAAGTTCACGTTGCATGCTGGGCCCTGTAGTAATCTGCATATTTCGCCCTCCAGTGGGTTCCAATGCTCACTATTCAATAAAAAGGACGAATCTTGCAGCCCCCATTGAGCCTCTGGAAGAGACTCTGCCCAGTTAGCTTACAGTACCTCCAACACCGCATTCAAGGAGATACATTCCCCTCGAGTGGCCCCAAGTCCAGTGAAACAGGTGGTGCGTCGCTCTCACGGCCTGAAGCGCGCCGTGCAACATGTTCAAAATGAATTGCTCCAGCAATTAGAGCCGCACTCTGTTGAAGGTAAGAAAAACGTTTCTTTATTCTTAAACCGGGCAGCTTCCCTTCCCGTAATATTGTCCTTTGGCCGACGCGTTTCGATGAACTCTCTTCATCTTCTTCCGAGGCCATAGTGAGCAGTTGGACTAATCATGTGCTTCCCCAGCAGCCCCTGCATGCTAATTCAATTAATGTCCCTGGCCTCCGGTGTGCCTTTAATTGGATGTAAAGTTCACGTTGCATGCTGGGCCCTGTAGTAATCTGCATATTTCGCCCTCCAGTGGGTTCCAATGCTCACTATTCAATAAAAAGGACGAATCTTGCAGCCCCCATTGAGCCTCTGGAAGAGACTCTGCCCAGTTAGCTTACAGTACCTCCAACACCGCATTCAAGGAGATACATTCCCCTCGAGTGGCCCCAAGTCCAGTGAAACAGGTGGTGTGTCGCTCTCACGGCCTGAAGCGCGCCGTGCAACATGTTCAAAATGAATTGCTCCAGCAATTAGAGCCGCACTCTGTTGAAGGTAAGAAAAACGTTTCTTTATTCTTAAACCGGGCAGCTTCCCTTCCCGTAATATTGTCCTTTGGCCGACGCGTTTCGATGAACTCTCTTCATCTTCTTCCGAGGCCATAGTGAGCAGTTGGACTAATCATGTGCTTCCCCAGCAGCCCCTGCATGCTAATTCAATTAATGTCCCTGGCCTCCGGTGTGCCTTTAATTGGATGTAAAGTTCACGTTGCATGCTGGGCCCTGTAGTAATCTGCATATTTCGCCCTCCAGTGGGTTCCAATGCTCACTATTCAATAAAAAGGACGAATCTTGCAGCCCCCATTGAGCCTCTGGAAGAGACTCTGCCCAGTTAGCTTACAGTACCTCCAACACCGCATTCAAGGAGATACATTCCCCTCGAGTGGCCCCAAGTCCAGTGAAACAGGTGGTGCGTCGCTCTCACGGCCTGAAGCGCGCCGTGCAACATGTTCAAAATGAATTGCTCCAGCAATTAGAGCCGCACTCTGTTGAAGGTAAGAAAAACGTTTCTTTATTCTTAAACCGGGCAGCTTCCCTTCCCGTAATATTGTCCTTTGGCCGACGCGTTTCGATGAACTCTCTTCATCTTCTTCCGAGGCCATAGTGAGCAGTTGGACTAATCATGTGCTTCCCCAGCAGCCCCTGCATGCTAATTCAATTAATGTCCCTGGCCTCCGGTGTGCCTTTAATTGGATGTAAAGTTCACGTTGCATGCTGGGCCCTGTAGTAATCTGCATATTTCGCCCTCCAGTGGGTTCCAATGCTCACTATTCAATAAAAAGGACGAATCTTGCAGCCCCCATTGAGCCTCTGGAAGAGACTCTGCCCAGTTAGCTTACAGTACCTCCAACACCGCATTCAAGGAGATACATTCCCCTCGAGTGGCCCCAAGTCCAGTGAAACAGGTGGTGCGTCGCTCTCACGGCCTGAAGCGCGCCGTGCAACATGTTCAAAATGAATTGCTCCAGCAATTAGAGCCGCACTCTGTTGAAGGTAAGAAAAACGTTTCTTTATTCTTAAACCGGGCAGCTTCCCTTCCCGTAATATTGTCCTTTGGCCGACGCATTTCGATGAACTCTCTTCATCTTCTTCCGAGGCCATAGTGAGCAGTTGGACTAATCATGTGCTTCCCCAGCAGCCCCTGCATGCTAATTCAATTAATGTCCCTGGCCTCCGGTGTGCCTTTAATTGGATGTAAAGTTCACGTTGCATGCTGGGCCCTGTAGTAATCTGCATATTTCGCCCTCCAGTGGGTTCCAATGCTCACTATTCAATAAAAAGGACGAATCTTGCAGCCCCCATTGAGCCTCTGGAAGAGACTCTGCCCAGTTAGCTTACAGTACCTCCAACACCGCATTCAAGGAGATACATTCCCCTCGAGTGGCCCCAAGTCCAGTGAAACAGGTGGTGCGTCGCTCTCACGGCCTGAAGCGCGCCGTGCAACATGTTCAAAATGAATTGCTCCAGCAATTAGAGCCGCACTCTGTTGAAGGTAAGAAAAACGTTTCTTTATTCTTAAACCGGGCAGCTTCCCTTCCCGTAATATTGTCCTTTGGCCAACGCGTTTCGATGAACTCTCTTCATCTTCTTCCGAGGCCATAGTGAGCAGTTGGACTAATCATCTGCTTCCCCAGCAGCCCCTGCATGCTAATTCAATTAATGTCCCTGGCCTCCGGTGTGCCTTTAATTGGATGTAAAGTTCACGTTGCATGCTGGGCCCTGTAGTAATCTGCATATTTCGCCCAACAGTGGGTTCCAATGCTCACTATTCAATAAAAAGGACGAATCTTGCAGCCCCCATTGAGCCTCTGGAAGAGACTCTGCCCAGTTAGCTTACAGTACCTCCAACACCGCATTCAAGGAGATACATTCCCCTCGAGTGGCCCCAGGTCCAGTGAAACAGGTGGTGCGTCGCTCTCACGGCCTGAAGCGCGCCGTGCAACATGTTCAAAATGAATTGCTCCAGCAATTAGAGCCGCACTCTGTTGAAGGTAAGAAAAACGTTTCTTTATTCTTAAACCGGGCAGCTTCCCTTCCCGTAATATTGTCCTTTGGCCGACGCGTTTCGATGAACTCTCTTCATCTTCTTCCGAGGCCATAGTGAGCAGTTGGACTAATCATGTGCTTCCCCAGCAGCCCCTGCATGCTAATTCAATTAATGTCCCTGGCCTCCGGTGTGCCTTTAATTGGATGTAAAGTTCACGTTGCATGCTGGGCCCTGTAGTAATCTGCATATTTCGCCCTCCAGTGGGTTCCAATGCTCACTATTCAATAAAAAGGACGAATCTTGCAGCCCCCATTGAGCCTCTGGAAGAGACTCTGCCCAGTTAGCTTACAGTACCTCCAACACCGCATTCAAGGAGATACATTCCCCTCGAGTGGCCCCAAGTCCAGTGAAACAGGTGGTGCGTCGCTCTCACGGCCTGAAGCGCGCCGTGCAACATGTTCAAAATGAATTGCTCCAGCAATTAGAGCCGCACTCTGTTGAAGGTAAGAAAAACGTTTCTTTATTCTTAAACCGGGCAGCTTCCCTTCCCGTAATATTGTCCTTTGGCCGACGCGTTTCGATGAACTCTCTTCATCTTCTTCCGAGGCCATAGTGAGCAGTTGGACTAATCATGTGCTTCCCCAGCAGCCCCTGCATGCTAATTCAATTAATGTCCCTGGCCTCCGGTGTGCCTTTAATTGGATGTAAAGTTCACGTTGCATGCTGGGCCCTGTAGTAATCTGCATATTTCGCCCTCCAGTGGGTTCCAATGCTCACTATTCAATAAAAAGGACGAATCTTGCAGCCCCCATTGAGCCTCTGGAAGAGACTCTGCCCAGTTAGCTTACAGTACCTCCAACACCGCATTCAAGGAGATACATTCCCCTCGAGTGGCCCCAAGTCCAGTGAAACAGGTGGTGCGTCGCTCTCACGGCCTGAAGCGCGCCGTGCAACATGTTCAAAATGAATTGCTCCAGCAATTAGAGCCGCACTCTGTTGAAGGTAAGAAAAACGTTTCTTTATTCTTAAACCGGGCAGCTTCCCTTCCCGTAATATTGTCCTTTGGCCGACGCGTTTCGATGAACTCTCTTCATCTTCTTCCGAGGCCATAGTGAGCAGTTGGACTAATCATGTGCTTCCCCAGCAGCCCCTGCATGCTAATTCAATTAATGTCCCTGGCCTCCGGTGTGCCTTTAATTGGATGTAAAGTTCACGTTGCATGCTGGGCCCTGTAGTAATCTGCATATTTCGCCCTCCAGTGGGTTCCAATGCTCACTATTCAATAAAAAGGACGAATCTTGCAGCCCCCATTGAGCCTCTGGAAGAGACTCTGCCCAGTTAGCTTACAGTACCTCCAACACCGCATTCAAGGAGATACATTCCCCTCGAGTGGCCCCAAGTCCAGTGAAACAGGTGGTGCGTCGCTCTCACGGCCTGAAGCGCGCCGTGCAACATGTTCAAAATGAATTGCTCCAGCAATTAGAGCCGCACTCTGTTGAAGGTAAGAAAAACGTTTCTTTATTCTTAAACCGGGCAGCTTCCCTTCCCGTAATATTGTCCTTTGGCCGACGCGTTTCGATGAACTCTCTTCATCTTCTTCCGAGGCCATAGTGAGCAGTTGGACTAATCATGTGCTTCCCCAGCAGCCCCTGCATGCTAATTCAATTAATGTCCCTGGCCTCCGGTGTGCCTTTAATTGGATGTAAAGTTCACGTTGCATGCTGGGCCCTGTAGTAATCTGCATATTTCACCCTCCAGTGGGTTCCAATGCTCACTATTCAATAAAAAGGACGAATCTTGCAGCCCCCATTGAGCCTCTGGAAGAGACTCTGCCCAGTTAGCTTACAGTACCTCCAACACCGCATTCAAGGAGATACATTCCCCTCGAGTGGCCCCAAGTCCAGTGAAACAGGTGGTGCGTCGCTCTCACGGCCTGAAGCGCGCCGTGCAACATGTTCAAAATGAATTGCTCCAGCAATTAGAGCCGCACTCTGTTGAAGGTAAGAAAAACGTTTCTTTATTCTTAAACCGGGCAGCTTCCCTTCCCGTAATATTGTCCTTTGGCCGACGCGTTTCGATGAACTCTCTTCATCTTCTTCCGAGGCCATAGTGAGCAGTTGGACTAATCATGTGCTTCCCCAGCAGCCCCTGCATGCTAATTCAATTAATGTCCCTGGCCTCCGGTGTGCCTTTAATTGGATGTAAAGTTCACGTTGCATGCTGGGCCCTGTAGTAATCTGCATATTTCGCCCTCCAGTGGGTTCCAATGCTCACTATTCAATAAAAAGGACGAATCTTGCAGCCCCCATTGAGCCTCTGGAAGAGACTCTGCCCAGTTAGCTTACAGTACCTCCAACACCGCATTCAAGGAGATACATTCCCCTCGAGTGGCCCCAAGTCCAGTGAAACAGGTGGTGCGTCGCTCTCACGGCCTGAAGCGCGCCGTGCAACATGTTCAAAATGAATTGCTCCAGCAATTAGAGCCGCACTCTGTTGAAGGTAAGAAAAACGTTTCTTTATTCTTAAACCGGGCAGCTTCCCTTCCCGTAATATTGTCCTTTGGCCGACGCATTTCGATGAACTCTCTTCATCTTCTTCCGAGGCCATAGTGAGCAGTTGGACTAATCATGTGCTTCCCCAGCAGCCCCTGCATGCTAATTCAATTAATGTCCCTGGCCTCCGGTGTGCCTTTAATTGGATGTAAAGTTCACGTTGCATGCTGGGCCCTGTAGTAATCTGCATATTTCGCCCTCCAGTGGGTTCCAATGCTCACTATTCAATAAAAAGGACGAATCTTGCAGCCCCCATTGAGCCTCTGGAAGAGACTCTGCCCAGTTAGCTTACAGTACCTCCAACACCGCATTCAAGGAGATACATTCCCCTCGAGTGGCCCCAAGTCCAGTGAAACAGGTGGTGCGTCGCTCTCACGGCCTGAAGCGCGCCGTGCAACATGTTCAAAATGAATTGCTCCAGCAATTAGAGCCGCACTCTGTTGAAGGTAAGAAAAACGTTTCTTTATTCTTAAACCGGGCAGCTTCCCTTCCCGTAATATTGTCCTTTGGCCAACGCGTTTCGATGAACTCTCTTCATCTTCTTCCGAGGCCATAGTGAGCAGTTGGACTAATCATGTGCTTCCCCAGCAGCCCCTGCATGCTAATTCAATTAATGTCCCTGGCCTCCGGTGTGCCTTTCATTGGATGTAAAGTTCACGTTGCATGCTGGGCCCTGTAGTAATCTGCATATTTCGCCCTCCAGTGGGTTCCAATGCTCACTATTCAATAAAAAGGACGAATCTTGCAGCCCCCATTGAGCCTCTGGATGAGACTCTGCCCAGTTAGCTTACAGTACCTCCAACACCGCATTCAAGGAGATACATTCCCCTCAAGTGGCCCCAGGTCCAGTGAAACAGGTGGTGCGTCGCTCTCACGGCCTGAAGCGCGCCGTGCAACATGTTCAAAATGAATTGCTCCAGCAATTAGAGCCGCACTCTGTTGAAGGTAAGAAAAACGTTTCTTTATTCTTAAATCGGGCAGCTTCCCTTCCCGTAATATTGTCCTTTGGCCGACGCGTTTCGATGAACTCTCTTCATCTTCTTCCGAGGCCATAGTGAGCAGTTGGACTAATCATGTGCTTCCCCAGCACCCCCTGCATGCTAATTCAATTAATGTCCCTGGCCTCCGGTGTGCCTTTAATTGGATGTAAAGTTCACGTTGCATGCTGGGCCCTGTAGTAATCTGCATATTACGCCCTCCAGTGGGTTCCAATGCTCACTATTCAATAAAAAGGACGAATCTTGCAGCCCCCATTGAGCCTCTGGAAGAGACTCTGCCCAGTTAGCTTACAGTACCTCCAACACCGCATTCAAGGAGATACATTCCCCTCGAGTGGCCCCAAGTCCAGTGAAACAGGTGGTGTGTCGCTCTCATGGCCTGAAGCGCGCCGTGCAACATGTTCAAAATGAATTGCTCCAGCAATTAGAGCCGCACTCTGTTGAAGGTAAGAAAAACGTTTCTTTATTCTTAAACCGGGCAGCTTCCCTTCCCGTAATATTGTCCTTTGGCTGACGCGTTTCGATGAACTCTCGTCATCTTCTTCCGAGGCCATAGTGAGCAGTTGGACTAATCATGTGCTTCCCCAGCAGCCCCTGCATGCTAATTCAATTAATGTCCCTGGCCTCCGGTGTGCCTTTAATTGGATGTAAAGTTCACGTTGCATGCTGGGCCCTCTAGTAATCTGCATATTTCGCCCTCCAGTGGGTTCCAATGCTCACTATTCAATAAAAAGGACGAATCTTGCAGCCCCCATTGAGCCTCTGGAAGAGACTCTGCCCAGTTAGCTTACAGTACCTCCAACACCGCATTCAAGGAGATACATTCCCCTCGAGTGGCCCCAAGTCCAGTGAAACAGGTGGTGCGTCGCTCTCACGGCCTGAAGCGCGCCGTGCAACATGTTCAAAATGAATTGCTCCAGCAATTAGAGCCGCACTCTGTTGAAGGTAAGAAAAACGTTTCTTTATTCTTAAACCGGGCAGCTTCCCTTCCCGTAATATTGTCCTTTGGCCGACGCGTTTCGATGAACTCTCTTCATCTTCTTCCGAGGCCATAGTGAGCAGTTGGACTAATCATGTGCTTCCCCAGCAGCCCCTGCATGCTAATTCAATTAATGTCCCTGGCCTCCGGTGTGCCTTTAATTGGATGTAAAGTTCACGTTGCATGCTGGGCCCTGTAGTAATCTGCATATTTCGCCCTCCAGTGGGTTCCAATGCTCACTATTCAATAAAAAGGACGAATCTTGCAGCCCCCATTGAGCCTCTGGAAGAGACTCTGCCCAGTTAGCTTACAGTACCTCCAACACCGCATTCAAGGAGATACATTCCCCTCGAGTGGCCCCAAGTCCAGTGAAACAGGTGGTGCGTCGCTCTCACGGCCTGAAGCGCGCCGTGCAACATGTTCAAAATGAATTGCTCCAGCAATTAGAGCCGCACTCTGTTGAAGGTAAGAAAAACGTTTCTTTATTCTTAAACCGGGCAGCTTCTCTTCCCGTAATATTGTCCTTTGGCCGACGCGTTTCGATGAACTCTCTTCATCTTCTTCCGAGGCCATAGTGAGCAGTTGGACTAATCATGTGCTTCCCCAGCAGCCCCTGCATGCTAATTCAATTAATGTCCCTGGCCTCCGGTGTGCCTTTAATTGGATGTAAAGTTCACGTTGCATGCTGGGCCCTGTAGTAATCTGCATATTTCACCCTCCAGTGGGTTCCAATGCTCACTATTCAATAAAAAGGACGAATCTTGCAGCCCCCATTGAGCCTCTGGAAGAGACTCTGCCCAGTTAGCTTACAGTACCTCCAACACCGCATTCAAGGAGATACATTCCCCTCGAGTGGCCCCAAGTCCAGTGAAACAGGTGGTGCGTCGCTCTCACGGCCTGAAGCGCGCCGTGCAACATGTTCAAAATGAATTGCTCCAGCAATTAGAGCCGCACTCTGTTGAAGGTAAGAAAAACGTTTCTTTATTCTTAAACCGGGCAGCTTCCCTTCCCGTAATATTGTCCTTTGGCCGACGCGTTTCGATGAACTCTCTTCATCTTCTTCCGAGGCCATAGTGAGCAGTTGGACTAATCATGTGCTTCCCCAGCAGCCCCTGCATGCTAATTCAATTAATGTCCCTGGCCTCCGGTGTGCCTTTAATTGGATGTAAAGTTCACGTTGCATGCTGGGCCCTGTAGTAATCTGCATATTTCGCCCTCCAGTGGGTTCCAATGCTCACTATTCAATAAAAAGGACGAATCTTGCAGCCCCCATTGAGCCTCTGGAAGAGACTCTGCCCAGTTAGCTTACAGTACCTCCAACACCGCATTCAAGGAGATACATTCCCCTCGAGTGGCCCCAAGTCCAGTGAAACAGGTGGTGCGTCGCTCTCACGGCCTGAAGCGCGCCGTGCAACATGTTCAAAATGAATTGCTCCAGCAATTAGAGCCGCACTCTGTTGAAGGTAAGAAAAACGTTTCTTTATTCTTAAACCGGGCAGCTTCCCTTCCCGTAATATTGTCCTTTGGCCGACGCGTTTCGATGAACTCTCTTCATCTTCTTCCGAGGCCATAGTGAGCAGTTGGACTAATCATGTGCTTCCCCAGCAGCCCCTGCATGCTAATTCAATTAATGTCCCTGGCCTCCGGTGTGCCTTTCATTGGATGTAAAGTTCACGTTGCATGCTGGGCCCTGTAGTAATCTGCATATTTCGCCCTCCAGTGGGTTCCAATGCTCACTATTCAATAAAAAGGACGAATCTTGCAGCCCCCATTGAGCCTCTGGAAGAGACTCTGCCCAGTTAGCTTACAGTACCTCCAACACCGCATTCAAGGAGATACATTCCCCTCGAGTGGCCCCAAGTCCAGTGAAACAGGTGGTGCGTCGCTCTCACGGCCTGAAGCGCGCCGTGCAACATGTTCAAAATGAATTGCTCCAGCAATTAGAGCCGCACTCTGTTGAAGGTAAGAAAAACGTTTCTTTATTCTTAAACCGGGCAGCTTCCCTTCCCGTAATATTGTCCTTTGGCCAACGCGTTTCGATGAACTCTCTTCATCTTCTTCCGAGGCCATAGTGAGCAGTTGGACTAATCATGTGCTTCCCCAGCAGCCCCTGCATGCTAATTCAATTAATGTCCCTGGCCTCCGGTGTGCCTTTCATTGGATGTAAAGTTCACGTTGCATGCTGGGCCCTGTAGTAATCTGCATATTTCGCCCTCCAGTGGGTTCCAATGCTCACTATTCAATAAAAAGGACGAATCTTGCAGCCCCCATTGAGCCTCTGGATGAGACTCTGCCCAGTTAGCTTACAGTACCTCCAACACCGCATTCAAGGAGATACATTCCCCTCAAGTGGCCCCAGGTCCAGTGAAACAGGTGGTGCGTCGCTCTCACGGCCTGAAGCGCGCCGTGCAACATGTTCAAAATGAATTGCTCCAGCAATTAGAGCCGCACTCTGTTGAAGGTAAGAAAAACGTTTCTTTATTCTTAAATCGGGCAGCTTCCCTTCCCGTAATATTGTCCTTTGGCCGACGCGTTTCGATGAACTCTCTTCATCTTCTTCCGAGGCCATAGTGAGCAGTTGGACTAATCATGTGCTTCCCCAGCACCCCCTGCATGCTAATTCAATTAATGTCCCTGGCCTCCGGTGTGCCTTTAATTGGATGTAAAGTTCACGTTGCATGCTGGGCCCTGTAGTAATCTGCATATTACGCCCTCCAGTGGGTTCCAATGCTCACTATTCAATAAAAAGGACGAATCTTGCAGCCCCCATTGAGCCTCTGGAAGAGACTCTGCCCAGTTAGCTTACAGTACCTCCAACACCGCATTCAAGGAGATACATTCCCCTCGAGTGGCCCCAAGTCCAGTGAAACAGGTGGTGTGTCGCTCTCATGGCCTGAAGCGCGCCGTGCAACATGTTCAAAATGAATTGCTCCAGCAATTAGAGCCGCACTCTGTTGAAGGTAAGAAAAACGTTTCTTTATTCTTAAACCGGGCAGCTTCCCTTCCCGTAATATTGTCCTTTGGCCGACGCGTTTCGATGAACTCTCTTCATCTTCTTCCGAGGCCATAGTGAGCAGTTGGACTAATCATGTGCTTCCCCAGCAGCCCCTGCATGCTAATTCAATTAATGTCCCTGGCCTCCGGTGTGCCTTTAATTGGATGTAAAGTTCACGTTGCATGCTGGGCCCTGTAGTAATCTGCATATTTCACCCTCCAGTGGGTTCCAATGCTCACTATTCAATAAAAAGGACGAATCTTGCAGCCCCCATTGAGCCTCTGGAAGAGACTCTGCCCAGTTAGCTTACAGTACCTCCAACACCGCATTCAAGGAGATACATTCCCCTCGAGTGGCCCCAAGTCCAGTGAAACAGGTGGTGCGTCGCTCTCACGGCCTGAAGCGCGCCGTGCAACATGTTCAAAATGAATTGCTCCAGCAATTAGAGCCGCACTCTGTTGAAGGTAAGAAAAACGTTTCTTTATTCTTAAACCGGGCAGCTTCTCTTCCCGTAATATTGTCCTTTGGCCGACGCGTTTCGATGAACTCTCTTCATCTTCTTCCGAGGCCATAGTGAGCAGTTGGACTAATCATGTGCTTCCCCAGCAGCCCCTGCATGCTAATTCAATTAATGTCCCTGGCCTCCGGTGTGCCTTTAATTGGATGTAAAGTTCACGTTGCATGCTGGGCCCTGTAGTAATCTGCATATTTCGCCCTCCAGTGGGTTCCAATGCTCACTATTCAATAAAAAGGACGAATCTTGCAGCCCCCATTGAGCCTCTGGAAGAGACTCTGCCCAGTTAGCTTACAGTACCTCCAACACCGCATTCAAGGAGATACATTCCCCTCGAGTGGCCCCAAGTCCAGTGAAACAGGTGGTGCGTCGCTCTCACGGCCTGAAGCGCGCCGTGCAACATGTTCAAAATTAATTGCTCCAGCAATTAGAGCCGCACTCTGTTGAAGGTAAGAAAAACGTTTCTTTATTCTTAAACCGGGCAGCTTCCCTTCCCGTAATATTGTCCTTTGGCCAACGCGTTTCGATGAACTCTCTTCATCTTCTTCCGAGGCCTTAGTGAGCAGTTGGACTAATCATGTGCTTCCCCAGCAGCCCCTGCATGCTAATTCAATTAATGTCCCTGGCCTCCGGTGTGCCTTTCATTGGATGTAAAGTTCACGTTGCATGCTGGGCCCTGTAGTAATCTGCATATTTCGCCCTCCAGTGGGTTCCAATGCTCACTATTCAATAAAAATGACGAATCTTGCAGCCCCCATTGAGCCTCTGGATGAGACTCTGCCCAGTTAGCTTACAGTACCTCCAACACCGCATTCAAGGAGATACATTCCCCTCAAGTGGCCCCAGGTCCAGTGAAACAGGTGGTGCGTTGCTCTCACGGCCTGAAGCGCGCCGTGCAACATGTTCAAAATGAATTGCTCCAGCAATTAGAGCCGCAGTCTGTTGAAGGTAAGAAAAACGTTTCTTTATTCTTAAATCGGGCAGCTTCCCTTCCCGTAATATTGTCCTTTGGCCGACGCGTTTCGATGAACTCTCTTCATCTTCTTCCGAGGCCATAGTGAGCAGTTAGACTAATCATGTGCTTCCCCAGCACCCCCTGCATGCTAATTCAATTAATATCCCTGGCCTCCGGTGTGCCTTTAATTGGATGTAAAGTTCACGTTGCATGCTGGGCCCTGTAGTAATCTGCATATTACGCCCTCCAGTGGGTTCCAATGCTCACTATTCAATAAAAAGGATGAATCTTGCAGCCCCCATTGAGCCTCTGGAAGAGACTCTGCCCAGTTAGCTTACAGTACCTCCAACACCGCATTCAAGGAGATACATTCCCCTCGAGTGGCCCCAAGTCCAGTGAAACAGGTGGTGTGTCGCTCTCATGGCCTGAAGCGCGCCGTGCAACATGTTCAAAATGAATTGCTCCAGCAATTAGAGCCGCACTCTGTTGAAGGTAAGAAAAATGTTTCTTTATTCTTAAACCGGGCAGCTTCCCTTCCCGTAATATTGTCCTTTGGCCGACGCGTTTCGATGAACTCTCTTCATCTTCTTCCGAGGCCATAGTGAGCAGTTGGACTAATCATGTGCTTCCCCAGCAGCCCCTGCATGCTAATTCAATTAATGTCCCTGGCCTCCGGTGTGCCTTTAATTGGATGTAAAGTTCACGTTGCATGCTGGGCCCTGTAGTAATCTGCATATTTCACCCTCCAGTGGGTTCCAATGCTCACTATTCAATAAAAAGGACGAATCTTGCAGCCCCCATTGAGCCTCTGCAAGAGACTCTGCCCAGTTAGCTTACAGTACCTCCAACACCGCATTCAAGGAGATACATTCCCCTCGAGTTGCCCCAAGTCCAGTGAAACAGGTGGTGCGTCGCTCTCACGGCCTGAAGCGCGCCGTGCAACATGTTCAAAATGAATTGCTCCAGCAATTAGAGCTGCACTCTGTTGAAGGTAAGAAAAACGTTTCTTTATTCTTAAACCGGGCAGCTTCCCTTCCCGTAATATTGTCCTTTGGCCGACGCGTTTCGATGAACTCTCTTCATCTTCTTCCGAGGCCATAGTGAGCAGTTGGACTAATCATGTGCTTCCCCAGCAGCCCCTGCATGCTAATTCAATTAATGTCCCTGGCCTCCGGTGTGCCTTTAATTGGATGTAAAGTTCACGTTGCATGCTGGGCCCTGTAGTAATCTGCATATTTCGCCCTCCAGTGGGTTCCAATGCTCACTATTCAATAAAAAGGACGAATCTTGCAGCCCCCATTGAGCCTCTGGAAGAGACTCTGCCCAGTTAGCTTACAGTACCTCCAACACCGCATTCAAGGAGATACATTCCCCTCGAGTGGCCCCAAGTCCAGTGAAACAGGTGGTGCGTCGCTCTCACGGCCTGAAGCGCGCCGTGCAACATGTTCAAAATGAATTGCTCCAGCAATTAGAGCCGCACTCTGTTGAAGGTAAGAAAAACGTTTCTTTATTCTTAAACCGGGCAGCTTCCCTTCCCGTAATATTGTCCTTTGGCCGACGCATTTCGATGAACTCTCTTCATCTTCTTCCGAGGCCATAGTGAGCAGTTGGACTAATCATGTGCTTCCCCAGCAGCCCCTGCATGCTAATTCAATTAATGTCCCTGGCCTCCGGTGTGCCTTTAATTGGATGTAAAGTTCACGTTGCATGCTGGGCCCTGTAGTAATCTGCATATTTCGCCCTCCAGTGGGTTCCAATGCTCACTATTCAATAAAAAGGACGAATCTTGCAGCCCCCATTGAGCCTCTGGAAGAGACTCTGCCCAGTTAGCTTACAGTACCTCCAACACCGCATTCAAGGAGATACATTCCCCTCGAGTGGCCCCAAGTCCAGTGAAACAGGTGGTGCGTCGCTCTCACGGCCTGAAGCGCGCCGTGCAACATGTTCAAAATTAATTGCTCCAGCAATTAGAGCCGCACTCTGTTGAAGGTAAGAAAAACGTTTCTTTATTCTTAAACCGGGCAGCTTCCCTTCCCGTAATATTGTCCTTTGGCCAACGCGTTTCGATGAACTCTCTTCATCTTCTTCCGAGGCCTTAGTGAGCAGTTGGACTAATCATGTGCTTCCCCAGCAGACCCTGCATGCTAATTCAATTAATGTCCCTGGCCTCCGGTGTGCCTTTCATTGGATGTAAAGTTCACGTTGCATGCTGGGCCCTGTAGTAATCTGCATATTTCGCCCTCCAGTGGGTTCCAATGCTCACTATTCAATAAAAATGACGAATCTTGCAGCCCCCATTGAGCCTCTGGATGAGACTCTGCCCAGTTAGCTTACAGTACCTCCAACACCGCATTCAAGGAGATACATTCCCCTCAAGTGGCCCCAGGTCCAGTGAAACAGGTGGTGCGTCGCTCTCACGGCCTGAAGCGCGCCGTGCAACATGTTCAAAATGAATTGCTCCAGCAATTAGAGCCGCAGTCTGTTGAAGGTAAGAAAAACGTTTCTTTATTCTTAAATCGGGCAGCTTCCTTCCCGTAATATTGTCCTTTGGCCGACGCGTTTCGATGAACTCTCTTCATCTTCTTCCGAGGCCATAGTGAGCAGTTAGACTAATCATGTGCTTCCCCAGCACCCCCTGCATGCTAATTCAATTAATATCCCTGGCCTCCGGTGTGCCTTTAATTGGATGTAAAGTTCACGTTGCATGCTGGGCCCTGTAGTAATCTGCATATTACGCCCTCCAGTGGGTTCCAATGCTCACTATTCAATAAAAAGGATGAATCTTGCAGCCCCCATTGAGCCTCTGGAAGAGACTCTGCCCAGTTAGCTTACAGTACCTCCAACACCGCATTCAAGGAGATACATTCCCCTCGAGTGGCCCCAAGTCCAGTGAAACAGGTGGTGTGTCGCTCTCATGGCCTGAAGCGCGCCGTGCAACATGTTCAAAATGAATTGCTCCAGCAATTAGAGCCGCACTCTGTTGAAGGTAAGAAAAATGTTTCTTTATTCTTAAACCGGGCAGCTTCCCTTCCCGTAATATTGTCCTTTGGCCGACGCGATTCGATGAACTCTCTTCATCTTCTTCCGAGGCCATAGTGAGCAGTTGGACTAATCATGTGCTTCCCCAGCAGCCCCTGCATGCTAATTCAATTAATGTCCCTCGCCTCCGGTGTGCCTTTAATTGGATGTAAAGTTCACGTTGCATGCTGGGCCCTGTAGTAATCTGCATATTTCGCCCTCCAGTGGGTTCCAATGCTCACTATTCAATAAAAAGGAAGAATCTTGCAGCCCCCATTGAGCCTCTGGAAGAGACTCTGCTCAGTTAGCTTACAGTACCTCCAACACCGCATTCAAGGAGATACATTCCCCTCGAGTGGCCCCAAGTCCAGTGAAACAGGTGGTGCGTCGCTCTCACGGCCTGAAGCGCGCCGTGCAACATGTTCAAAATGAATTGCTCCAGCAATTAGAGCCGCACTCTGTTGAAGGTAAGAAAAACGTTTCTTTATTCTTAAACCGGGCAGCTTCCCTTCCCGTAATATTGTCCTTTGGCCGACGCGTTTCGATGAACTCTCTTCATCTTCTTCCGAGGCCATAGTGAGCAGTTGGACTAATCATGTGCTTCCCCAGCAGCCCCTGCATGCTAATTCAATTAATGTCCCTGGCCTCCGGTGTGCCTTTAATTGGATGTAAAGTTCACGTTGCATGCTGGGCCCTGTAGTAATCTGCATATTTCGCCCTCCAGTGGGTTCCAATGCTCACTATTCAATAAAAAGGACGAATCTTGCAGCCCCCATTGAGCCTCTGGAAGAGACTCTGCCCAGTTAGCTTACAGTACCCCAACACCGCATTCAAGGAGATACATTCCCCTCGAGTGGCACCAAGTCCAGTGAAACAGGTGGTGCGTCGCTCTCACGGCCTGAAGCGCGCCGTGCAACATGTTCAAAATGAATTGCTCCAGCAATTAGAGCCTCACTCTGTTGAAGGTAAGAAAAACGTATCTTTATTCTTAAACCGGGCAGCTTCCCTTCCCGTAATATTGTCCTTTGGCCGACGCATTTCGATGAACTCTCTTCATCTTCCTCCGAGGCCATAGTGAGCAGTTGTACTAATCATGTGCTTCCCCAGCAGCCCCTGCATGCTAATTCAATTAATGTCCCTGGCCTCCGGTGTGCCTTTAATTGGATGTAAAGTTCACGTTGCATGCTGGGCCCTGTAGTAATCTGCATATTTCACCCTCCAGTGGGTTCCAATGCTCACTATTCAATAAAAAGGACGAATCTTGCAGCCCCCATTGAGCCTCTGGAAGAGACTCTGCCCAGTTAGCTTACAGTACCTCCAACACCGCATTCAAGGAGATACATTCCCCTCGATTGGCCCCAAGTCCAGTGAAGCAGGTGGTGCGTCGCTCTCACGGCCTGAAGCGCGCCGTGCAACATGTTCAAAATGAATTGCTCCAGCAATTAGAGCCGCACTCTGTTGAAGGTAAGAAAAACGTTTCTTTATTCTTAAACCGGGCAGCTTCCCTTCCCGTAATATTGTCCTTTGGCCGACGCGTTTCGATGAACTCTCTTCATCTTCTTCCGAGGCCATAGTGAGCAGTTGGACTAATCATGTGCTTCCCCAGCAGCCCCTGCATGCTAATTCAATTAATGTCCCTGGCCTCCGGTGTGCCTTTAATTGGATGTAAAGTTCACGTTGCATGCTGGGCCCTGTAGTAATCTGCATATTTCGCCCTCCAGTGGGTTCCAATGCTCACTATTCAATAAAAAGGACGAATCTTGCAGCCCCCATTGAGCCTCTGGAAGAGACTCTGCCCAGTTAGCTTACAGTACCTCCAACACCGCATTCAAGGAGATACATTCCCCTCGAGTGGCCCCAAGTCCAGTGAAACAGGTGGTGCGTCGCTCTCACGGCCTGAAGCGCGCCGTGCAACATGTTCAAAATGAATTGCTCCAGCAATTAGAGCCGCACTCTGTTGAAGGTAAGAAAAACATTTCTTTATTCTTAAACCGGGCAGCTTCCCTTCCCGTAATATTGTCCTTTGGCCGACGCATTTCGATGAACTCTCTTCATCTTCTTCCGAGGCCATAGTGAGCAGTTGGACTAATCATGTGCTTCCCCAGCAGCCCCTGCATGCTAATTCAATTAATGTCCCTGGCCTCCGGTGTGCCTTTAATTGGATGTAAAGTTCACGTTGCATGCTGGGCCCTGTAGTAATCTGCATATTTCGCCCTCCAGTGGGTTCCAATGCTCACTATTCAATAAAAAGGACGAATCTTGCAGCCCCCATTGAGCCTCTGGAAGAGACTCTGCCCAGTTAGCTTACAGTACCTCCAACACCGCATTCAAGGAGATACATTCCCCTCGAGTGGCCCCAAGTCCAGTGAAACAGGTGGTGCGTCGCTCTCACGGCCTGAAGCGCGCCGTGCAACATGTTCAAAATTAATTGCTCCAGCAATTAGAGCCGCACTCTGTTGAAGGTAAGAAAAACGTTTCTTTATTCTTAAACCGGGCAGCTTCCCTTCCCGTAATATTGTCCTTTGGCCAACGCGTTTCGATGAACTCTCTTCATCTTCTTCCGAGGCCATAGTGAGCAGTTGGACTAATCATGTGCTTCCCCAGCAGCCCCTGCATGCTAATTCAATTAATGTCCCTGGCCTCCGGTGTGCCTTTCATTGGATGTAAAGTTCACGTTGCATGCTGGGCCCTGTAGTAATCTGCATATTTCGCCCTCCAGTGGGTTCCAATGCTCACTATTCAA
Organism: Calotriton arnoldi; assembly: GCA_963921515.1. Classification (NCBI taxonomy): domain Eukaryota; kingdom Metazoa; phylum Chordata; class Amphibia; order Caudata; family Salamandridae; genus Calotriton; species Calotriton arnoldi. The sequence continues at coordinate 189,429 of CAWUFW010017141.1, read as the reverse complement.
TAAAAAGGACGAATCTTGCAGCCCCCATTGAGCTTCTGGATGAGACTCTGCCCAGTTAGCTTACAGTACCTCCAACACCGCATTCAAGGAGATACATTCCCCTCAAGTGGCCCCAGGTCCAGTGAAACAGGTGGTGCGTCGCTCTCACGGCCTGAAGCGCGCCGTGCAACATGTTCAAAATGAATTGCTCCAGCAATTAGAGCCGCACTCTGTTGAAGGTAAGAAAAACGTTTCTTTATTCTTAAATCGGGCAGCTTCCCTTCCCGTAATATTGTCCTTTGGCCGACGCGTTTCGATGAACTCTCTTCATCTTCTTCCGAGGCCATAGTGAGCAGTTGGACTAATAATGTGCTTCCCCAGCACCCCCTGCATGCTAATTCAATTAATGTCCCTGGCCTCCGGTGTGTCTTTAATTGGATGTAAAGTTCACGTTGCATGCTGGGCCCTGTAGTAATCTGCATATTACGCCCTCCAGTGGGTTCCAATGCTCACTATTCAATAAAAAGTACGAATCTTGCAGCCCCCATTGAGCCTCTGGAAGAGACTCTGCCCAGTTAGCTTACAGAACCTCCAACACCGCATTCAAGGAGATACATTCCCCTCGAGTGGCCCCAAGTCCAGTGAAACAGGTGGTGTGTCGCTCTCATGGCCTGAAGCGCGCCGTGCAACATGTTCAAAATGAATTGCTCCAGCAATTAGAGCCGCACTCTGTTGAAGGTAAGAAAAACATTTCTTTATTCTTAAACCGGGCAGCTTCCCTTCCCGTAATATTGTCCTTTGGCTGACGCGTTTCGATGAACTCTCGTCATCTTCTTCCGAGGCCATAGTGAGCAGTTGGACTAATCATGTGCTTCCCCAGCAGCCCCTGCATGCTAATTCAATTAATGTCCCTGGCCTCCGGTGTGCCTTTAATTGGATGTAAAGTTCACGTTGCATGCTGGGCCCTCTAGTAATCTGCATATTTCGCCCTCCAGTGGGTTCCAATGCTCACTATTCAATAAAAAGGACGAATCTTGCAGCCCCCATTGAGCCTCTGGAAGAGACTCTGCCCAGTTAGCTTACAGTACCTCCAATACCGCATTCAAGGAGATACATTCCCCTCGAGTGGCCCCAAGTCCAGTGAAACAGGTGGTGCGTCTCTCTCACGGCCTGAAGCGCGCCGTGCAACATGTTCAAAATGAATTGCTCCAGCAATTAGAGCCGCACTCTGTTGAAGGTAAGAAAAACGTTTCTTTATTCTTAAACCGGGCAGCTTCTCTTCCCGTAATATTGTCCTTTGGCCGACGCGTTTCGATGAACTCTCTTCATCTTCTTCCGAGGCCATAGTGAGCAGTTGGACTAATCATGTGCTTCCCCAGCAGCCCCTGCATGCTAATTCAATTAATGTCCCTGGCCTCCGGTGTGCCTTTAATTGGATGTAAAGTTCACGTTGCATGCTGGGCCCTGTAGTAATCTGCATATTTCACCCTCCAGTGGGTTCCAATGCTCACTATTCAATAAAAAGGACGAATATTGCAGCCCCCATTGAGCCTCTGGAAGAGACTCTGCCCAGTTAGCTTACAGTACCTCCAACACCGCATTCAAGGAGATACATTCCCCTCGAGTGGCCCCAAGTCCAGTGAAACAGGTGGTGCGTCGCTCTCACGGCCTGAAGCGCGCCTTGCAACATGTTCAAAATGAATTGCTCCAGCAATTAGAGCCGCACTCTGTTGAAGGTAAGAAAAACGTTTCTTTATTCTTAAACCGGGCAGCTTCCCTTCCCGTAATATTGTCCTTTGGCCGACGCGTTTCGATGAACTCTCTTCATCTTCTTCCGAGGCCATAGTGAGCAGTTGGACTAATCATGTGCTTCCCCAGCAGCCCCTGCATGCTAATTCAATTAATGTCCCTGGCCTCCGGTGTGCCTTTAATTGGATGTAAAGTTCACGTTGCATGCTGGGCCCTGTAGTAATCTGCATATTTCGCCCTCCAGTGGGTTCCAATGCTCACTATTCAATAAAAAGGACGAATCTTGCAGCCCCCATTGAGCCTCTGGAAGAGACTCTGCCCAGTTAGCTTACAGTACCTCCAACACCGCATTCAAGGAGATACATTCCCCTCGAGTGGCCCCAAGTCCAGTGAAACAGGTGGTGCGTCGCTCTCACGGCCTGAAGCGCGCCGTGCAACATGTTCAAAATGAATTGCTCCAGCAATTAGAGCCGCACTCTGTTGAAGGTAAGAAAAACGTTTCTTTATTCTTAAACCGGGCAGCTTCCCTTCCCGTAATATTGTCCTTTGGCCGACGCGTTTCGATGAACTCTCTTCATCTTCTTCCGAGGCCATAGTGAGCAGTTGGACTAATCATGTGCTTCCCCAGCAGCCCCTGCATGCTAATTCAATTAATGTCCCTGGCCTCCGGTGTGCCTTTCATTGGATGTAAAGTTCACGTTGCATGCTGGGCCCTGTAGTAATCTGCATATTTCGCCCTCCAGTGGGTTCCAATTCTCACTATTCAATAAAAAGGACGAATCTTGCAGCCCCCATTGAGCCTCTGGAAGAGACTCTGCCCAGTTAGCTTACAGTACCTCCAATACCGCATTCAAGGAGATACATTCCCCTCGAGTGGCCCCAAGTCCAGTGAAACAGGTGGTGCGTCTCTCTCACGGCCTGAAGCGCGCCGTGCAACATGTTCAAAATGAATTGCTCCAGCAATTAGAGCCGCACTCTGTTGAAGGTAAGAAAAACGTTTCTTTATTCTTAAACCGGGCAGCTTCCCTTCCCGTAATATTGTCCTTTGGCCAACGCGTTTCGATGAACTCTCTTCATCTTCTTCCGAGGCCATAGTGAGCAGTTGGACTAATCATGTGCTTCCCCAGCAGCCCCTGCATGCTAATTCAATTAATGTCCCTGGCCTCCGGTGTGCCTTTCATTGGATGTAAAGTTCACGTTGCATGCTGGGCCCTGTAGTAATCTGCATATTTCGCCCTCCAGTGGGTTCCAATGCTCACTATTCAATAAAAAGGACGAATCTTGCAGCCCCCATTGAGCCTCTGGATGAGACTCTGCCCAGTTAGCTTACAGTACCTCCAACACCGCATTCAAGGAGATACATTCCCCTCAAGTGGCCCCAGGTCCAGTGAAACAGGTGGTGCGTCGCTCTCACGGCCTGAAGCGCGCCGTGCAACATGTTCAAAATGAATTGCTCCAGCAATTAGAGCCGCACTCTGTTGAAGGTAAGAAAAACGTTTCTTTATTCTTAAATCGGGCAGCTTCCCTTCCCGTAATATTGTCCTTTGGCCGACGCGTTTCGATGAACTCTCTTCATCTTCTTCCGAGGCCATAGTGAGCAGTTGGACTAATCATGTGCTTCCCCAGCACCCCCTGCATGCTAATTCAATTAATATCCCTGGCCTCCGGTGTGCCTTTAATTGGATGTAAAGTTCACGTTGCATGCTGGGCCCTGTAGTAATCTGCATATTACGCCCTCCAGTGGGTTCCAATGCTCACTATTCAATAAAAAGGATGAATCTTGCAGCCCCCATTGAGCCTCTGGAAGAGACTCTGCCCAGTTAGCTTACAGTACCTCCAACACCGCATTCAAGGAGATACATTCCCCTCGAGTGGCCCCAAGTCCAGTGAAACAGGTGGTGTGTCGCTCTCATGGCCTGAAGCGCGCCGTGCAACATGTTCAAAATGAATTGCTCCAGCAATTAGAGCCGCACTCTGTTGAAGGTAAGAAAAACGTTTCTTTATTCTTAAACCGGGCAGCTTCTCTTCCCGTAATATTGTCCTTTGGCCGACGCGTTTCGATGAACTCTCTTCATCTTCTTCCGAGGCCATAGTGAGCAGTTGGACTAATCATGTGCTTCCCCAGCAGCCCCTGCATGCTAATTCAATTAATGTCCCTGGCCTCCGGTGTGCCTTTAATTGGATGTAAAGTTCACGTTGCATGCTGGGCCCTGTAGTAATCTGCATATTTCACCCTCCAGTGGGTTCCAATGCTCACTATTCAATAAAAAGGACGAATCTTGCAGCCCCCATTGAGCCTCTGGAAGAGACTCTGCCCAGTTAGCTTACAGTACCTCCAACACCGCATTCAAGGAGATACATTCCCCTCGAGTGGCCCCAAGTCCAGTGAAACAGGTGGTGCGTCGCTCTCACGGCCTGAAGCGCGCCGTGCAACATGTTCAAAATGAATTGCTCCAGCAATTAGAGCCGCACTCTGTTGAAGGTAAGAAAAACGTTTCTTTATTCTTAAACCGGGCAGCTTCCCTTCCCGTAATATTGTCCTTTGGCCGACGCGTTTCGATGAACTCTCTTCATCTTCTTCCGAGGCCATAGTGAGCAGTTGGACTAATCATGTGCTTCCCCAGCAGCCCCTGCATGCTAATTCAATTAATGTCCCTGGCCTCCGGTGTGCCTTTAATTGGATGTAAAGTTCACGTTGCATGCTGGGCCCTGTAGTAATCTGCATATTTCGCCCTCCAGTGGGTTCCAATGCTCACTATTCAATAAAAAGGACGAATCTTGCAGCCCCCATTGAGCCTCTGGAAGAGACTCTGCCCAGTTAGCTTACAGTACCTCCAACACCGCATTCAAGGAGATACATTCCCCTCGAGTGGCCCCAAGTCCAGTGAAACAGGTGGTGCGTCGCTCTCACGGCCTGAAGCGCGCCGTGCAACATGTTCAAAATGAATTGCTCCAGCAATTAGAGCCGCACTCTGTTGAAGGTAAGAAAAACGTTTCTTTATTCTTAAACCGGGCAGCTTCCCTTCCCGTAATATTGTCCTTTGGCCGACGCGTTTCGATGAACTCTCTTCATCTTCTTCCGAGGCCATTAGTGAGCAGTTGGACTAATCATGTGCTTCCCCAGCAGCCCCTGCATGCTAATTCAATTAATGTCCCTGGCCTCCGGTGTGCCTTTAATTGGATGTAAAGTTCACGTTGCATGCTGGGCCCTGTAGTAATCTGCATATTTCGCCCTCCAGTGGGTTCCAATGCTCACTATTCAATAAAAAGGACGAATCTTGCAGCCCCCATTGAGCCTCTGGAAGAGACTCTGCCCAGTTAGCTTACAGTACCTCCAACACCGCATTCAAGGAGATACATTCCCCTCGAGTGGCCCCAAGTCCAGTGAAACAGGTGGTGCGTCGCTCTCACGGCCTGAAGCGCGCCGTGCAACATGTTCAAAATGAATTGCTCCAGCAATTAGAGCCGCACTCTGTTGAAGGTAAGAAAAACGTTTCTTTATTCTTAAACCGGGCAGCTTCCCTTCCCGTAATATTGTCCTTTGGCCGACGCGTTTCGATGAACTCTCTTCATCTTCTTCCGAGGCCATAGTGAGCAGTTGGACTAATCATGTGCTTCCCCAGCAGCCCCTGCATGCTAATTCAATTAATGTCCCTGGCCTCCGGTGTGCCTTTAATTGGATGTAAAGTTCACGTTGCATGCTGGGCCCTGTAGTAATCTGCATATTTCGCCCTCCAGTGGGTTCCAATGCTCACTATTCAATAAAAAGGACGAATCTTGCAGCCCCCATTGAGCCTCTGGAAGAGACTCTGCCCAGTTAGCTTACAGTACCTCCAACACCGCATTCAAGGAGATACATTCCCCTCGAGTGGCCCCAAGTCCAGTGAAACAGGTGGTGCGTCGCTCTCACGGCCTGAAGCGCGCCGTGCAACATGTTCAAAATGAATTGCTCCAGCAATTAGAGCCGCACTCTGTTGAAGGTAAGAAAAACGTTTCTTTATTCTTAAACCGGGCAGCTTCCTTCCCGTAATATTGTCCTTTGGCCGACGCGTTTCGATGAACTCTCTTCATCTTCTTCCGAGGCCATAGTGAGCAGTTGGACTAATCATGTGCTTCCCCAGCACCCCCTGCATGCTAATTCAATTAATGTCCCTGGCCTCCGGTGTGCCTTTAATTGGATGTAAAGTTCACGTTGCATGCTGGGCCCTGTAGTAATCTGCATATTACGCCCTCCAGTGGGTTCCAATGCTCACTATTCAATAAAAAGGACGAATCTTGCAGCCCCCATTGAGCCTCTGGAAGAGACTCTGCCCAGTTAGCTTACAGTACCTCCAACACCGCATTCAAGGAGATACATTCCCCTCGAGTGGCCCCAAGTCCAGTGAAACAGGTGGTGTGTCGCTCTCATGGCCTGAAGCGCGCCGTGCAACATGTTCAAAATGAATTGCTCCAGCAATTAGAGCCGCACTCTGTTGAAGGTAAGAAAACGTTTCTTTATTCTTAAACCGGGCAGCTTCCCTTCCCGTAATATTGTCCTTTGGCCGACGCGTTTCGATGAACTCTCTTCATCTTCTTCCGAGGCCATAGTGAGCAGTTGGACTAATCATGTGCTTCCCCAGCAGCCCCTGCATGCTAATTCAATTAATGTCCCTGGCCTCCGGTGTGCCTTTAATTGGATGTAAAGTTCACGTTGCATGCTGGGCCCTGTAGTAATCTGCATATTTCGCCCTCCAGTGGGTTCCAATGCTCACTATTCAATAAAAAGGACGAATCTTGCAGCCCCCATTGAGCCTCTGGAAGAGACTCTGCCCAGTTAGCTTACAGTACCTCCAACACCGCATTCAAGGAGATACATTCCCCTCGAGTGGCCCCAAGTCCAGTGAAACAGGTGGTGCGTCGCTCTCACGGCCTGAAGCGCGCCGTGCAACATGTTCAAAATGAATTGCTCCAGCAATTAGAGCCGCACTCTGTTGAAGGTAAGAAAAACGTTTCTTTATTCTTAAACCGGGCAGCTTCCCTTCCCGTAATATTGTCCTTTGGCCGACGCGTTTCGATGAACTCTCTTCATCTTCTTCCGAGGCCATAGTGAGCAGTTGGACTAATCATGTGCTTCCCCAGCAGCCCCTGCATGCTAATTCAATTAATGTCCCTGGCCTCCGGTGTGCCTTTAATTGGATGTAAAGTTCACGTTGCATGCTGGGCCCTGTAGTAATCTGCATATTTCGCCCTCCAGTGGGTTCCAATGCTCACTATTCAATAAAAAGGACGAATCTTGCAGCCCCCATTGAGCCTCTGGAAGAGACTCTGCCCAGTTAGCTTACAGTACCTCCAACACCGCATTCAAGGAGATACATTCCCCTCGAGTGGCCCCAAGTCCAGTGAAACAGGTGGTGCGTCGCTCTCACGGCCTGAAGCGCGCCGTGCAACATGTTCAAAATGAATTGCTCCAGCAATTAGAGCCGCACTCTGTTGAAGGTAAGAAAAACGTTTCTTTATTCTTAAACCGGGCAGCTTCCCTTCCCGTAATATTGTCCTTTGGCCGACGCGTTTCGATGAACTCTCTTCATCTTCTTCCGAGGCCATAGTGAGCAGTTGGACTAATCATGTGCTTCCCCAGCAGCCCCTGCATGCTAATTCAATTAATGTCCCTGGCCTCCGGTGTGCCTTTCATTGGATGTAAAGTTCACGTTGCATGCTGGGCCCTGTAGTAATCTGCATATTTCGCCCTCCAGTGGGTTCCAATGCTCACTATTCAATAAAAAGGACGAATCTTGCAGCCCCCATTGAGCCTCTGGAAGAGACTCTGCCCAGTTAGCTTACAGTACCTCCAACACCGCATTCAAGGAGATACATTCCCCTCGAGTGGCCCCAAGTCCAGTGAAACAGGTGGTGCGTCGCTCTCACGGCCTGAAGCGCGCCGTGCAACATGTTCAAAATGAATTGCTCCAGCAATTAGAGCCGCACTCTGTTGAAGGTAAGAAAAACGTTTCTTTATTCTTAAACCGGGCAGCTTCTCTTCCCGTAATATTGTCCTTTGGCCGACGCGTTTCGATGAACTCTCTTCATCTTCTTCCGAGGCCATAGTGAGCAGTTGGACTAATCATGTGCTTCCCCAGCAGCCCCTGCATGCTAATTCAATTAATGTCCCTGGCCTCCGGTGTGCCTTTAATTGGATGTAAAGTTCACGTTGCATGCTGGGCCCTGTAGTAATCTGCATATTTCGCCCTCCAGTGGGTTCCAATGCTCACTATTCAATAAAAAGGACGAATCTTGCAGCCCCCATTGAGCCTCTGGAAGAGACTCTGCCCAGTTAGCTTACAGTACCTCCAACACCGCATTCAAGGAGATACATTCCCCTCGAGTGGCCCCAAGTCCAGTGAAACAGGTGGTGCGTCGCTCTCACGGCCTGAAGCGCGCCGTGCAACATGTTCAAAATGAATTGCTCCAGCAATTAGAGCCGCACTCTGTTGAAGGTAAGAAAAACGTTTCTTTATTCTTAAACCGGGCAGCTTCCCTTCCCGTAATATTGTCCTTTGGCCGACGCGTTTCGATGAACTCTCTTCATCTTCTTCCGAGGCCATAGTGAGCAGTTGGACTAATCATGTGCTTCCCCAGCAGCCCCTGCATGCTAATTCAATTAATGTCCCTGGCCTCCGGTGTGCCTTTAATTGGATGTAAAGTTCACGTTGCATGCTGGGCCCTGTAGTAATCTGCATATTTCGCCCTCCAGTGGGTTCCAATGCTCACTATTCAATAAAAAGGACGAATCTTGCAGCCCCCATTGAGCCTCTGGAAGAGACTCTGCCCAGTTAGCTTACAGTACCTCCAACACCGCATTCAAGGAGATACATTCCCCTCGAGTGGCCCCAAGTCCAGTGAAACAGGTGGTGCGTCGCTCTCACGGCCTGAAGCGCGCCGTGCAACATGTTCAAAATGAATTGCTCCAGCAATTAGAGCCGCACTCTGTTGAAGGTAAGAAAAACGTTTCTTTATTCTTAAACCGGGCAGCTTCCCTTCCCGTAATATTGTCCTTTGGCCGACGCGTTTCGATGAACTCTCTTCATCTTCTTCCGAGGCCATAGTGAGCAGTTGGACTAATCATGTGCTTCCCCAGCAGCCCCTGCATGCTAATTCAATTAATGTCCCTGGCCTCCGGTGTGCCTTTAATTGGATGTAAAGTTCACGTTGCATGCTGGGCCCTGTAGTAATCTGCATATTTCGCCCTCCAGTGGGTTCCAATGCTCACTATTCAATAAAAAGGACGAATCTTGCAGCCCCCATTGAGCCTCTGGAAGAGACTCTGCCCAGTTAGCTTACAGTACCTCCAACACCGCATTCAAGGAGATACATTCCCCTCGAGTGGCCCCAAGTCCAGTGAAACAGGTGGTGCGTCGCTCTCACGGCCTGAAGCGCGCCGTGCAACATGTTCAAAATGAATTGCTCCAGCAATTAGAGCCGCACTCTGTTGAAGGTAAGAAAAACGTTTCTTTATTCTTAAACCGGGCAGCTTCCCTTCCCGTAATATTGTCCTTTGGCCGACGCGTTTCGATGAACTCTCTTCATCTTCTTCCGAGGCCATAGTGAGCAGTTGGACTAATCATGTGCTTCCCCAGCAGCCCCTGCATGCTAATTCAATTAATGTCCCTGGCCTCCGGTGTGCCTTTCATTGGATGTAAAGTTCACGTTGCATGCTGGGCCCTGTAGTAATCTGCATATTTCGCCCTCCAGTGGGTTCCAATGCTCACTATTCAATAAAAAGGACGAATCTTGCAGCCCCCATTGAGCCTCTGGATGAGACTCTGCCCAGTTAGCTTACAGTACCTCCAACACCGCATTCAAGGAGATACATTCCCCTCAAGTGGCCCCAGGTCCAGTGAAACAGGTGGTGCGTCGCTCTCACGGCCTGAAGCGCGCCGTGCAACATGTTCAAAATGAATTGCTCCAGCAATTAGAGCCGCACTCTGTTGAAGGTAAGAAAAACGTTTCTTTATTCTTAAATCGGGCAGCTTCCCTTCCCGTAATATTGTCCTTTGGCCGACGCGTTTCGATGAACTCTCTTCATCTTCTTCCGAGGCCATAGTGAGCAGTTGGACTAATCATGTGCTTCCCCAGCACCCCCTGCATGCTAATTCAATTAATATCCCTGGCCTCCGGTGTGCCTTTAATTGGATGTAAAGTTCACGTTGCATGCTGGGCCCTGTAGTAATCTGCATATTACGCCCTCCAGTGGGTTCCAATGCTCACTATTCAATAAAAAGGATGAATCTTGCAGCCCCCATTGAGCCTCTGGAAGAGACTCTGCCCAGTTAGCTTACAGTACCTCCAACACCGCATTCAAGGAGATACATTCCCTCGAGTGGCCCCAAGTCCAGTGAAACAGGTGGTGTGTCGCTCTCATGGCCTGAAGCGCGCCGTGCAACATGTTCAAAATGAATTGCTCCAGCAATTAGAGCCGCACTCTGTTGAAGGTAAGAAAAACGTTTCTTTATTCTTAAACCGGGCAGCTTCCTTCCCGTAATATTGTCCTTTGGCCGACGCGTTTCGATGAACTCTCTTCATCTTCTTCCGAGGCCATAGTGAGCAGTTGGACTAATCATGTGCTTCCCCAGCAGCCCCTGCATGCTAATTCAATTAATGTCCCTGGCCTCCGGTGTGCCTTTAATTGGATGTAAAGTTCACGTTGCATGCTGGGCCCTGTAGTAATCTGCATATTTCGCCCTCCAGTGGGTTCCAATGCTCACTATTCAATAAAAAGGACGAATCTTGCAGCCCCCATTGAGCCTCTGGAAGAGACTCTGCCCAGTTAGCTTACAGTACCTCCAACACCGCATTCAAGGAGATACATTCCCCTCGAGTGGCCCCAAGTCCAGTGAAACAGGTGGTGCGTCGCTCTCACGGCCTGAAGCGCGCCGTGCAACATGTTCAAAATGAATTGCTCCAGCAATTAGAGCCGCACTCTGTTGAAGGTAAGAAAAACGTTTCTTTATTCTTAAACCGGGCAGCTTCCCTTCCCGTAATATTGTCCTTTGGCCGACGCATTTCGATGAACTCTCTTCATCTTCTTCCGAGGCCATAGTGAGCAGTTGGACTAATCATGTGCTTCCCCAGCAGCCCCTGCATGCTAATTCAATTAATGTCCCTGGCCTCCGGTGTGCCTTTAATTGGATGTAAAGTTCACGTTGCATGCTGGGCCCTGTAGTAATCTGCATATTTCGCCCTCCAGTGGGTTCCAATGCTCACTATTCAATAAAAAGGACGAATCTTGCAGCCCCCATTGAGCCTCTGGAAGAGACTCTGCCCAGTTAGCTTACAGTACCTCCAACACCGCATTCAAGGAGATACATTCCTCTCGAGTGGCCCCAAGTCCAGTGAAACAGGTGGTGCGTCGCTCTCACGGCCTGAAGCGCGCCGTGCAACATGTTCAAAATGAATTGCTCCAGCAATTAGAGCCGCACTCTGTTGAAGGTAAGAAAAACGTTTCTTTATTCTTAAACCGGGCAGCTTCCCTTCCCGTAATATTGTCCTTTGGCCGACGCGTTTCGATGAACTCTCTTCATCTTCTTCCGAGGCCATAGTGAGCAGTTGGACTAATCATGTGCTTCCCCAGCAGCCCCTGCATGCTAATTCAATTAATGTCCCTGGCCTCCGGTGTGCCTTTCATTGGATGTAAAGTTCACGTTGCATGCTGGGCCCTGTAGTAATCTGCATATTTCGCCCTCCAGTGGGTTCCAATGCTCACTATTCAATAAAAAGGACGAATCTTGCAGCCCCCATTGAGCCTCTGGAAGAGACTCTGCCCAGTTAGCTTACAGTACCTCCAACACCGCATTCAAGGAGATACATTCCCCTCGAGTGGCCCCAAGTCCAGTGAAACAGGTGGTGCGTCGCTCTCACGGCCTGAAGCGCGCCGTGCAACATGTTCAAAATGAATTGCTCCAGCAATTAGAGCCGCACTCTGTTGAAGGTAAGAAAAACGTTTCTTTATTCTTAAACCGGGCAGCTTCCCTTCCCGTAATATTGTCCTTTGGCCGACGCGTTTCGATGAACTCTCTTCATCTTCTTCCGAGGCCATAGTGAGCAGTTGGACTAATCATGTGCTTCCCCAGCACCCCCTGCATGCTAATTCAATTAATGTCCCTGGCCTCCGGTGTGCCTTTAATTGGATGTAAAGTTCACGTTGCATGCTGGGCCCTGTAGTAATCTGCATATTACGCCCTCCAGTGGGTTCCAATGCTCACTATTCAATAAAAAGTACGAATCTTGCAGCCCCCATTGAGCCTCTGGAAGAGACTCTGCCCAGTTAGCTTACAGTACCTCCAACACCGCATTCAAGGAGATACATTCCCCTCGAGTGGCCCCAAGTCCAGTGAAACAGGTGGTGTGTCGCTCTCATGACCTGAAGCGCGCCGTGCAACATGTTCAAAATGAATTGCTCCAGCAATTAGAGCCGCACTCTGTTGAAGGTAAGAAAAACATTTCTTTATTCTTAAACCGGGCAGCTTCCTTCCCGTAATATTGTCCTTTGGCCGACGCGTTTCGATGAACTCTCTTCATCTTCTTCCGAGGCCATAGTGAGCAGTTGGACTAATCATGTGCTTCCCCAGCAGCCCCTGCATGCTAATTCAATTAATGTCCCTGGCCTCCGGTGTGCCTTTCATTGGATGTAAAGTTCACGTTGCATGCTGGGACCTCTAGTAATCTGCATATTTCGCCTCCAGTGGGTTCCAATGCTCACTATTCAATAAAAAGGACGAATCTTGCAGCCCCACATTGAGCCTCTGGAAGAGACTCTGCCCAGTTAGCTTACAGTACCTCCAACACCGCATTCAAGGAGATACATTCCCCTCGAGTGGCCCCAAGTCCAGTGAAACAGGTGGTGCGTCGCTCTCACGGCCTGAAGCGCGCCGTGCAACATGTTCAAAATGAATTGCTCCAGCAATTAGATCCGCACTCTGTTGAAGGTAAGAAAACGTTTCTTTATTCTTAAACCGGGCAGCTTCCCTTCCCGTAATATTGTCCTTTGGCCAACGCGTTTCGATGAACTCTCTTCATCTTCTTCCGAGGCCATAGTGAGCAGTTGGACTAATCATCTGCTTCCCCAGCAGCCCCTGCATGCTAATTCAATTAATGTCCCTGGCCTCCGGTGTGCCTTTAATTGGATGTAAAGTTCACGTTGCATGCTGGGCCCTGTAGTAATCTGCATATTTCGCCCTCCAGTGGGTTCCGATGCTCACTATTCAATAAAAAGGACGAATCTTGCAGCCCCCATTGAGCCTCTGGAAGAGACTCTGCCCAGTTAGCTTACAGTACCTCCAACACCGCATTCAAGGAGATACATTCCCCTCGAGTGGCCCCAAGTCCAGTGAAACAGGCGGTGCGTCGCTCTCACGGCTTGAAGCGCGCCATGCAACATGTTCAAAATGAATTGCTCCAGCAATTAGAGCCGCACTCTGTTGAAGGTAAGAAAAACGTTTCTTTATTCTTAAACCGGGCAGCTTCCCTTCCCGTAATATTGTCCTTTGGCCGACGCATTTCGATGAACTCTCTTCATCTTCTTCCGAGGCCATAGTGAGCAGTTGGACTAATCATGTGCTTCCCCAGCAGCCCCTGCATGCTAATTCAATTAATGTCCCTGGCCTCCGGTGTGCCTTTCATTGGATGTAAAGTTCACGTTGCATGCTGGGCCCTGTAGTAATCTGCATATTTCGCCCTCCAGTGGGTTCCAATTCTCACTATTCAATAAAAAGGACGAATCTTGCAGCCCCCATTGAGCCTCTGGAAGAGACTCTGCCCAGTTAGCTTACAGTACCTCCAATACCGCATTCAAGGAGATACATTCCCCTCGAGTGGCCCCAAGTCCAGTGAAACAGGTGGTGTGTCTCTCTCACGGCCTGAAGCGCGCCGTGCAACATGTTCAAAATGAATTGCTCCAGAAATTAGAGCCGCACTCTGTTGAAGGTAAGAAAAACGTTTCTTTATTCTTAAACCGGGCAGCTTCTCTTCCCGTAATATTGTCCTTTGGCCGATGCGTTTCGATGAACTCTCTTCATCTTCTTCCGAGGCCATAGTGAGCAGTTGGACTAATCATGTGCTTCCCCAGCAGCCCCTGCATGCTAATTCAATTAATGTCCCTGGCCTCCGGTGTGCCTTTAATTGGATGTAAAGTTCACGTTGCATGCTGGGCCCTGTAGTAATCTGCATATTTCGCCCTCCAGTGGGTCCCAATGCTCACTATTCAATAAAAAGGACGAATCTTGCAGCCCCCATTGAGCCTCTGGAAGAGACTCTGCCCAGTTAGCTTACAGTACCTCCAACACCGCATTCAAGGAGATACATTCCCCTCGAGTGGCCCCAAGTCCAGTGAAACAGGTGGTGCGTCGCTCTCACGGCCTGAAGCGCGCCGTGCAACATGTTCAAAATGAATTGCTCCAGCAATTAGAGCCGCACTCTGTTGAAGGTAAGAAAAACGTTTCTTTATTCTTAAACCGGGCAGCTTCACTTCCCGTAATATTGTCCTTTGGCCGACGCGTTTCGATGAACTCTCTTCATCTTCTTCCGAGGCCATAGTGAGCAGTTGGACTAATCATGTGCTTCCCCAGCATCCCCTGCATGCTAATTCAATTAATGTCCCTGGCCTCCGGTGTGCCTTTAATTGGATGTAAAGTTCACGTTGCATGCTGGGCCCTGTAGTAATCTACATATTTCGCCCTCCAGTGGGTTCCAATGCTCACTATTCAATAAAAAGAACGAATCTTAGCAGCCCCCATTGAGCCTCTGGAAGAGACTCTGCCCAGTTAGCTTACAGTACCTCCAACACCGCATTCAAGGAGATACATTCCCTCGAGTGGCCCCAAGTCCAGTGAAACAGGTGGTGCGTCGCTCTCACGGCCTGAAGCGCGCCATGCAACATGTTCAAAATGAATTGCTCCAGCAATTAGAGCTGCACTCTGTTGAAGGTAAGAAAAACGTTTCTTTATTCTTAAACCGGGCAGCTTCCTTCCGTAATATTGTCCTTTGGCCGACGCATTTCGATGAACTCTCTTCATCTTCTTCCGAGGCCATAGTGAGCAGTTGGACTAATCATGTGCTTCCCCAGCAGCCCCTGCATGCTAATTCAATTAATGTCCCTGGCCTCTGGTGTGCCTTTAATTGGATGTAAAGTTCACGTTGCATGCTGGGCCCTGTAGTAATTTGCATATTTCGCCCTCCAGTGGGTTCCAATGCTCACTATTCAATAAAAAGGACGAATCTTGCAGCCCCCATTGAGCCTCTGGAAGAGACTCTGCCCAGTTAGCTTACAGTACCTCCAACACCGCATTCAAGGAGATACATTCCCCTCGAGTGGCCCCAAGTCCAGTGAAACAGGTGGTGCGTCGCTCTCACGGCCTGAAGCGCGCCGTGCAACATGTTCAAAATTAATTGCTCCAGCAATTAGAGCCGCACTCTGTTGAAGGTAAGAAAAACGTTTCTTTATTCTTAAACCGGGCAGCTTCCCTTCCCGTAATATTGTCCTTTGGCCAACGCGTTTCGATGAACTCTCTTCATCTTCTTCCGAGGCATAGTGAGCAGTTGGAATAATCATGTGCTTCCATAGCAGCCCCTGCATGCTAATTCAATTAATGTCCCTGGCCTCCGGTGTGCCTTTCATTGGATGTAAAGTTCACGTTGCATGCTGGGCCCTGTAGTAATCTGCATATTTCGCCCTCCAGTGGGTTCCAATGCTCACTATTCAATTAAAAGGATGAATCTTGCAGCCCCCATTGAGCCTCTGGAAGAGACTCTGCCCAGTTAGCTTACAGTACCTCCAACACCGCATTCAAGGAGATACATTCCCCTCGAGTGGCCCCAAGTCCAGTGAAACAGGTGGTGTGTCGCTCTCATGGCCTGAAGCGCGCCGTGCAACATGTTCAAAATGAATTGCTCCAGCAATTAGAGCCGCACTCTGTTGAAGGTAAGAAAAACGTTTCTTTATTCTTAAACCGGGCAGCTTCCCTTCCCATAATATTGTCCTTTGGCCGACGCGTTTCGATGAACTCTCTTCATCTTCTTCCGAGGCCATAGTGAGCAGTTGGACTAATCATGTGCTTCCCCAGCAGCCCCTGCATGCTAATTCAATTAATGTCCCTCGCCTCCGGTGTGCCTTTAATTGGATGTAAAGTTCACGTTGCATGCTGGGCCCTGTAGTAATCTGCATATTTCGCCCTCCAGTGGGTTCCAATGCTCACTATTCAATAAAAAGGACGAATCTTGCAGCCCCCATTGAGCCTCTGGAAGAGACTCTGCCCAGTTAGCTTACAGTACCTCCAACACCGCATTCAAGGAGATACATTCCCCTCGAGTGGCCCCAAGTCCAGTGAAACAGGTGGTGCGTCGCTCTCACGGCCTGAAGCGCGCCGTGCAACATGTTCAAAATGAATTGCTCCAGCAATTAGAGCCGCACTCTGTTGAAGGTAAGAAAAACGTTTCTTTATTCTTAAACCGGGCAGCTTCACTTCCCGTAATATTGTCCTTTGGCCGACGCGTTTCGATGAACTCTCTTCATCTTCTTCCGAGGCCATAGTGAGCAGTTGGACTAATCATGTGCTTCCCCAGCAGCCCCTGCATGCTAATTCAATTAATGTCCCTGGCCTCCGGTGTGCCTTTAATTGGATGTAAAGTTCACGTTGCATGCTGGGCCCTGTAGTAATCTGCATATTTCGCCCTCCAGTGGGTTCCAATGCTCACTATTCAATAAAAAGGACGAATCTTGCAGCCCCCATTGAGCCTCTGGAAGAGACTCTGCCCAGTTAGCTTACAGTACCTCCAACACCGCATTCAAGGAGATACATTCCCCTCGAGTGGCCCCAAGTCCAGTGAAACAGGTGGTGCGTCGCTCTCACGGCCTGAAGCGCGCCGTGCAACATGTTCAAAATGAATTGCTCCAGCAATTAGAGCCGCACTCTGTTGAAGGTAAGAAAAACGTTTCTTTATTCTTAAACCGGGCAGCTTCACTTCCCGTAATATTGTCCTTTGGCCGACGCGTTTCGATGAACTCTCTTCATCTTCTTCCGAGGCCATAGTGAGCAGTTGGACTAATCATGTGCTTCCCCAGCATCCCCTGCATGCTAATTCAATTAATGTCCCTGGCCTCCGGTGTGCCTTTAATTGGATGTAAAGTTCACGTTGCATGCTGGGCCCTGTAGTAATCTGCATATTTTGCCCTCCAGTGGGTTCCAATGCTCGAGGGGAATGTATCTCCTTGAATGTGGTGTTGGAGGTCCTGTAAGCTAACTGGGCAGAGTCTCTTCCAGAGGCTCAATGGGGGCTGCAAGATTCGTCCTTTTATTGAATATTGAGCATTGGAACCCACTGGAGGGCGAAATATGCAGATTACTACAGGACAATATTACGGAAAGGGAAGCTGCCCGGTTTAAGAATAAAGAAACGTTTTCTTACCTTCAACAGAGTGCGACTCTAATTGCTGGAGCAATTCATTTTGAATATATATATATATATATATATATATATATATATATATATATATTCACAAAACTGCCTCTGTTTCAAGGACGTCACTCCAGAGTGAGGTGAGTTTACAAAACCTTTATTGTCAAAAAACTGCACATTACGGCTGCTTTCAAGTCCCCTACGCGTTTCGGAGCCACAAGCTCCTTCCTCATGGGGTCGCAGTTGACAAATAACGGATAAGACCACGCCTATAATTTCCATAACGCATGCATTCTCCAGTGAAGCATGCTGGTAGTTGTGGTTCGGCACTCACCCGTAAGTCGGGTCCATTATTTTTTGCCAACACAATGTTCTTTATTTTCTTCTTTATTTTACTGCCCTCCGGTGGGCCCCAGACATGATGTGCAGCTTCCCGATGTTAAAACCTCTCAACACCACTTCTCACCTCTGGAGTGACGTCCTTGAAACAGAGGCAGTTTTGTGAATATATATATATCCAACAAAAACCTCTGCTCCACATGGAAAAGAGCACGCACACGAGGTTAACAAGGTTTAATGCTTCTTTATTGCATAAGGCCTCCTCCGACCCGGCAGACAAGAGAGACGCGTTTCGGCTGTCATAGCAGCCTTTCTCAATCTATTCACCGCCATTTTTCTTCAACTTAAATACCTGGTTACAATCATAAACATAGAAGACTTTCTTAGTTGCAAATAATAAAGAATTACATTTCCCTGAAATTGCGTGACCATGCAATGTTGTCACATTGTATACATAATGCGCTACGTGCAAAATATTATAAATGTCTTAAAAATGCATAATGCATCATTATGTTACCCTTGAGTGCCTACTGCACAAACAAACCACTGCCCATTGCACAGACAAAATGTAGCATTATTTAGTTCAGAAACCGGTACTCATTAAAAGACATAAAGTAAAAAGCGTTGCGCTGACCCATTAAGGAATAAACTGTTTAAAATGTAATAGTGCTGCAAAGATATGGCAAAGGGGAGACTTGCTGACAGCCATATACTTCCTTCACTGCATGAGAGCACCCCGGGGCAGAGTCCGTCGTACCTTATTAATAGTCTCATCTGAATATTGAGTTAACAGTCATGCTTATTAATTTCAGGGTTTGGCACAAATAAATCAATAACAATCATCATTGTCGTTACAAATACTAAACACAATTAAAATGCCGTAGTAAATGCGGAACTTTAAAGCACACCTAATGCGCTCAAACTAGTCTCGACATTGCCTAAATCACCCCAGCAGGGACTTCTCATCCCAAGATGCCTCAGCGTAGTGACCTGTGCTATGTTGAATGGCCACATCAGTTAGTAGGCACCTGAGAGTTCGTGTGCAGGCTCAAATCAACGACGTAGTTAAAAAGACAAAAGTCACGGCATATTCAATCGCCTAATATTAGTCACGATATTGCCTGACTACCACGGCAGGGACTGCTCGTCCCATAATGCCTCAGAGTAGAGACCTGCACTATGCTAAATGGCCCCGCCAGTTTGTAGGCACCTGCAATACATATATATATTCACTGAAAAAGCAAAAGGTTTCAGGGACGTTATAGTTAGTTGGACATTTCACTCGTACAAAACCAGAGAAATTCAGCTGTTATAGTTAGTTGAGCTAACTATAACTCGCGCCTCCGCAATGCACTGCTGGTGACGTCACATATTACATCACTCATGACATGGTCAGTGACATCACTAATGACATCACTGATGACATCTCAAATGACATCACGCGGGGCGCGAGTTATTTTTAGCTCAGCTAACTATAACGGCCGAATTTCTCTGGTTTTGTACAAGTGAAATGTCCAACTAACTATAACGTCACTGAAACCTGTGGATTATTCAGTGAATTTCCAAGGTTTTTTAAATGCTAATTTCTAACTATAACGTCCCTGAAACCTATGGTTTTTTTGAGTGAATTTCTAAGGTTTTTTAAATGCTAATTTCTAACTATAACGTCCCTGAAACCTATGTTTTTTTCAGTGAATTTCTAAGGTTTTTTAAATGCTAATTTCTAACTATAACGTAGTAGTCGCGTTTGCAGAGTGGTGCAGAAAGGGGCCTGGGCCTCCGACCAGTGCTCAGGAATTCCGCAGCGTAGGACTTACAGGAGGTACCAGGAGGGCTACTTGGCCCCCAAGGTCCCTCAGGAGTAAAGTGGACTTCATCCCCCAACCAGTAGTGCACCAGGAGGCATGTTTGCAGAGTGATGGAGTAAGGGGGTGTGGTCTCCAAAGACCTCTTAGCAATCCCACTGTGTGGGACTTACTGGAGGTATAAGGAGAGGTAGTTGGCCCCAAAGGACGTCCTTGGGGGCCAACTACCCCTCCTGTTAGAACAGTAGGTCCCACACAGTGGGATTGCTAGGAAGTTTTCGGAGGCCATGCCCCTGTTCTCCACTACTCTGCAAACACGCCTCATGGTGCATTACTGGTTGGGGGATGAAGTCCACTTTACTCCTGAGGTACCTTGGGGGGAAAAAAGCCCTCCTGGTACCACCTGTAAGTCCTGCGCAGCAGAATTCCAGAGTGCTGGTTCCAGTGACTGTGAGTGTTTATTAAAAGTTTATGAGTGTTAAATATGTATATCAAGGTGTATTGGTGAATCAGTGGGTTTATGAATGACTGTATGGATGACTCAGTGTGTGCGTGAATGTATGGGTGAGTGACTGGTTGTATGAATGTGTGTATCTGTCTGTCAGGTAATGTCTAAGTGGGTGTATGAATGTGTTAGTGGGTACGTGAATGGCTATGTGAGTGATTGATTGGTTGTCTGACTACGTCTATGGTTGTCTGGGTGTCTGTGTGGGTGAGGAGGTGTGCGACTGCCTATATGGATCAGTGAGTGGGTAAGTCAGTAGCTGTATGGGGTACTGTTGCGTGTGTGAAAAGTTGTATGAGTGAGTGAGTGTCTGGATGGCTGTGTCAGTGACTGAGTGGATGTGTCAGTATGGGTGAGTAACTGAGTATGTGGAAGGAAATATACATGAGTGACGGGGTATATGAGTGACTGTATGCATGAGTGAGTGAATGTGAGAGTGGCTATATAGATGAGTGCATGCTTCTGTCAGTGACTGTATAGCTCAGTGAGTATATGTTCCTATTTTTATGAGTAAGAAAGTGGGTGGGTGTGTAACTGTTTGGGTGAGTAAGTGGCTGTATGGTTGACTGTATGGGTGAGTATCTAGGTGTGTGAGTAGTTTTATGGGTGACCCACTCAGTGTGTCAGCGCCTGTATGCCTGTATGAGTGGATATGTCAATGGCTGTATTAGTGAGTGAGTGGGTCTATGAGTGGCAGTATGAGTGAGCGAGTGGATATGTGTATAGATCAATGAATCAGTGAGTGGGTGTGTATGTACTAGTATGGCTTTGTGAATGGGTTTGTGAATGGTTGTGTGGGAGCAGCAGTGGGTATATAAAAGATTCCACAGTGGTGTGCGTGGGTGCGCCTTCAGAAACATGGTGAGACTTACAACAGTGACATGGGAAGGGTTGTTCTTTTATATTTGGCTAGGCCCAACATTCTCAGCAGTCGGTGAATAGTGAAGCTGCAAGAGAAAAGTGAGGTTTAGGGCATGTTGGCAGAGGTATTAGGGATTAGGCTACTTCGTACGAGTCTCTGGAAAGGTACACTTGAAGTAGGCAGTATAAATGTAGGTGTCTGCTTGCAATGGAAAGTGCACTCTGTCAAGTTTAAAGGTCTGCGTGCTCTCGCGACTTAGGTATGTGTCTACTTATACATGTATTCTGACACGTGATGTGCGTCTGAAGATGCTAGCTTAAAACCCTGGTAGCTTCTCATACAGGTGCACAAATCTTCTCAGATGGGTTCCATCATTCGGTCGCAGAGGGAGACATGCCTTACCTATGTAGGTATGACAGAACCCCTCAAATAGACTGTTGAATACCCACGTGCCCTGTATTATGAGCAGAAAGGAGTATATACACCTTCTTGTACAGAAACTTAGAGAGCAACTGTCTGAAACACAGGTATTCTACTATTTCTAGGTTTCTTTTCATGTATCATGTCACTAGGAAAAGGCACAGACACACGAATTGAAGCCTTTGGAAACATGGTGAGACTTACAACAGTGACATGGGAAGGGTTGCTGTTTTATATTTGGCTAGGCCCAACATTCTGAGCAGTCGGTCAATAGTGAAGCTGCCAGAGAAAGGCTCTACTATTACACTCATCCAATTTTCAGGCACTACTCTTGGTACTGCCCATGCACTCATCCAATCACTCACGCACTATCCTTGCACTCAACCATTCACTCAGGCACTATGCATACACTCCTGCATTCTCTCAGGTACTACCCATGCACTTATCCAGTCACCCGGGCACTTCCCATGCACTCATCCAATCACTCAGGCACTACCCATCCACTCATCCAATCATTCCCCTGTATCATGGCAAGGTAGCATTTTGCAGCCCATTTTTATATTTTAAAAAAACAACTATTTACTGCATATGTATATAAATTATATGAAACATTTATATGAAAACATTAAACTATATTTAAGAAATCTTTTTTGTATATGTATATATATATTCTCTAAAAAAACAGGTTTCAGGGACGTTATAGTTAGCAATTAGCATTTAAAAAACCTTAAAATTCACTGAAAAAACCACAGGTTTCAGGGACGTTATAGTTAGGAATTAGCATTTAAAAAACCTTAGAAATTCACTGAAAAAACACAGGTTTCAAGGACGTTATAGTTAGAAATTAGCATTTAAAAAACCTTAGAAATTCACTTAAAAAACCACAGGTTTCAGGGACACTATAGTTAGGAATTAGCATTTAAAAAACCCAAGATATTCACTAAAAAAACCACAGGTTTCAGGGATGTTATAGTTAGAAATTAACATTTAAAAAACCTTGGATATTCACTGAAAAAACTCAGGTTACAGGAATGTTATAGTTAGGCTGACATTTCACTCATACAAAACCAGAGAAATTCAGCCATTATAGTTAGCTGAGCTAACTATAACTCGACCCCCTCAATGCACTGCTGGTGATGTCACATATTACATCACTCATGACATGGTCAGTGACATCACTGATGACATCTCAAATGACATCACTGATGACATCACTGATGACATCATCCAGTGACTGAGTGTTTCTAAAAAGTTTAAGAATGTTATATATATATATATTTTTTTTTTCACTAAAAAAACACAGGTTTCATGGACGTTATAGTTAGGCTGACATTTCACTCGTAAAAAAGCAGAGAAATTCAGCCAAGCTAACTATAACTCGCGCCCCGCAATGCACTGCTGATGATGTCACATATTACATCACTCATGACATGGTCAGTGACATCACTCATGACATCTCAAATGACATCTCAAATGACATCACTGATGACATCACTGATGACATCATCCTGTGAGTGTGAGTGCTTCTAAAAAGTTTTAGAATGTTATATATATATACCAACGTGTATTCAAAGAATGAGTGGGTGTATGAGTGTCTATATGGATGATTTAGTGGGTATGTGAGTGACTGTATAAGTGAGTGATTAAACATGTCTTATGCATGGGTGAATGACTAATCTGTGTGAATGTCTGTATCAGTCTGTCAGTTGGTGTGTAACTGGCTGCATGGGTTGGTGACTAACTACATGAGTGTCAATATGGGTTAATGATTGGTTGTTTGAGTACCTTTATGGGTGCCTGAGTGTCTGTGTGGGTGGGGGAGGGGTGTGACTCTTTGCATGGATGTGTGAGTGGGTGATTCACTGGGTGAATGGCTTCATGAGTGCATCTGCGAGGGGCTGTATGGGTGAGTGATTGTGCGTATGGCTGTGTTGATGAGTGAATGGATGTCTTACTGGTATATGTGTGAGTAACTACATATGTGAAAGGCAGTATATGTGAGTGTTGGAGTATATAAGTGACTGTTTGTGAGAGTGAGTGATTGTAACAGTGGCTGTACGGATGAGTGTGTGCTTGTGTCAGTGATTGTATAAGAGAGTAAGTATGTGTTAGTATCTGTTTGAATAAGTGAGGTGGTGTGTGTATAACTGTGTAGGTGTGTAAATGGCAGTGTGATTGATTCTTTGAGCGACGGACTAGGTACGTGAGTAACTCTAAGGGTGAGTGGTGGTGTGTGACTGTCTGTATGTGAGTGCATATATCAGTGGCTATATTGATGAGTGACTGTGTGAATGAGTGACTGTATGGGTGAGTGAATGGATGAGTGTGTAGACTTATGAATGAGTGAGTGTGTATATACTAACTGGTATTGGTGCGTCTATGGTTTCGAGAATGGTAGTCTGTATTTTAGAGTGGGTGTATGAAAGGTTATATTAGAGTGTGAGGAGGTGCATCAGATATTAAGTGGATGATGTCATCAGTGATGTCATTTGAGATGTCATCAGTGATGTCACTGACCATGTCATGAGTGATGTAATATGTAACGTCATCAGCAGTGTATTGCGGGGGCGCGAGTTATAGTTAGCTTAGCTAACTATAACGGCTGAATTGCTCTGCTTTTTTACGAGTGAAATGTCAGCCTAACTATAACGTCCCTGAAACCTGTGGATTTTTCAGTGAATATCTAAGGTTTTTTCAATGCTAATTCCAAGCTATAATGTCCCTGAAACCTGTGGTTTTTCAGTGACTTTCTAAGGTTTTTTAAATGCTAATACTAACTATAACGTCCCTGAAACCTGTGTTTATTTTCAGAATATATATATATATATATATATTCACTGAAAAAACCATAGGTTTTAGGGACAGTTATAGTTTGTTGGACATTGCACTCGTACAAAACCCGTGAAATTCCCCCGTTATAGTTAGTTCAGCTAACTATAACTCGCGCCCCGCAATGCACTGCTGATGACGTCACATATTACATCACTCATGACATGGTCAGTGACATCACTGATGACATCACTGATGACATCTCAAATGACATCACTGATGACATCACTGATGACATCATCCAGTGACTGTGTGTTTCTGTAAAGTTTAATTTTGTTTTATATATATGCCAAGCTGTATTGAGGAATAAGTGGGTGTATAAGTGTCTGTATGGAGGATTTAGTAGGTACGTGACTGACTGTATAAGTGAGTGATTAAACGTATCTTACTGAATGCATGGGTTAGTGACTAAACTGGGTGAATGTCTGAATCCGTCTGTCTGTTGCTGTGTAAGTGGCTGCATGGGTTTGTGAATAGCTACATGAGTGTCTATATGAGTTATTGATTGGTTGTCTGAGTATCTGTATGGGTGCCTGAGTGTTTGTGTGGGTGGGGTGTGTGCGACTCTGTGCATAGATGTGTGAGTGGGTGATTCACTGGGTGGATGGTTTCAAGAGTGCATCTGTGATAGACTGTATGGGTGGGTAAGTGTGTGTAAGAGTGTGTTAGTGAGTGAATGTATGTCCCAGTGGTACATGTGTGAGTAACTACATATGTGAAAGGCAGTATATATGTGTGTTGGAGTATATAAATGGCTATAAGTGAGAGTGTGTGATTGTGAGAGTGGTTGTATGGATGAGTGTGTGCTTGTATCAGTGATTGTATAAGAGCGTAAAAATGTGCTAGTATTTGTATGAGTAAGTGAGCTGGTGTGTGTATGACTGTATAGGTGAGTAAATGGCAGTGTGAATAATTATTTGCATGACTGACTAGGTGTGTGAGTACCTCTATGGATGAGTGGCGGTGTGTGAGTGTCTATATAGGAGTATGAGTGCATATGATAGTCCTGTACTGAGTGACCGTAAGTTTGAGTGACTGTACGGGTGAGTTAGTGGATGTGTGTGTAGACCTAAGAATCAGTGAGTGGGTATGTAGTTATTGGTGTTGGAGTGTCTATGGTTTTGCGAATGGCAGTCTGTTATTTAGAGTGGGTGTATCAAAGGTTATATTAGGGTGTGAGGAGGTGCATCAGATTATCACGTGGATGATGTCATCAGTGATGTCATCAGTGATGTCATTTGAGATGTCATCAGTGATGTCATCAGTGATGTCATCAGTGATGTCACTGACCATGTCATGAGTGATGTAATATGTGACGTCATCAGCAGTGCATTGCGGGGCGCGAGTTATAGTTAGCTGAACTAACTATAACGGGGAATTTCACGGGTTTTGTACGAGTGCAATGTCCAACTAACTATAACTGTCCCTAAAACCTATGGTTTTTTCAGTGAATTTCAAAGGTTTTTAAATGCTAATTTCTAACTATAACTGTCCCTAAAACCTATGGTTTTTTCAGTGAATTTCAAAGGTTTTTTAAATGTTAATTTCTAACTATAACGTGTCTGAAACCTATGGTTTTTTCAGTGAATTTCAAAGGTTTTTTAAATGCTAATTTCTAACTATAACTGTCCCTAAAACCTATGGTTTTTCAGTGAATTTCAAAGGTTTTTTAAATGCTAATTTCTAACTATAACTGTCCCTAAAACCTATGGTTTTTTCAGTGATTTTCAAAGGTTTTTTAAATGCTAATTCCTAACTATAACATGTCTGAAACCTATGTTTTTTTCAGTGAATTTCAAAGGTTTTGTAAATGACAATTTTTAAATGTATTAATTGTTATATTTATTTTTTGGATACTGATTTACTACATTTTTTTAAACTATTTATTTTTACATATTTTATTTTTTAAATTACATTGTAATTACATTATACATTACATTACAAAATATACTTTCTCTGAATGAATTACTTTAGTTTAAATACTTTGCAAATAGGCAATAGACTTTTAAGTACAGTAGTTACAGTTGTTGCAATGGGCAACACAATTTCAAACACAATGCAACATTGAGCTCAATGTGAATTTCTAGTTAAATGCAATTAGTTACTTTATGGATTACTTTTCTAACTACAGGACTGGATCCTAGATTCAGTCCTGGGACATCTCCTGTAAACAGTTGAGTAAAAGCGTTTTGGTTACAGTAGTGATTTTTAAGGAATATTATTGTATTTTAAAAGTTAACACTTAGAAATGTTTTCACATAGAATCACCAATGTTATCCTATGGGAGGAAATTCACTTAGCAGGTAAGTAGTGTTATCGTTACTTTTTCTTACTCAGTGTTGGATCCTGGATCCAGCACTGGTGCATCTCCTGTAAACAGTTGAAAGAATGCGTTTAAGTCATATAGGCGATTTTTAAGGAATATTTGTAGTTTGTGAAAATCGACACTTTGAAACTTTTCTGCTGAAAACCAGACAATGGATTCCTATGGAAGGAAATATAAGTTACTGGTAAGTACGGTTAGAATTACTTTTCAGGGTCAGTGCTGGGCTAAAAGATGCAGCACTGGGTTCTCTCCTGATAACAGGTGAATAAATCGGAATTCGTAGTTCGGTTGATTTTAGAGGAATATTATAAAGTTCCAAAACTCCACACTTAGAAGAATTTCCAAGTGAAACCAGTCAATGTTAGCCTATGGAAGGAAATTCAAGTTGCTGGTTAGTACGGTTAAAATTACTTTTCAGGATCAGTACTGGGCTGAAAGATGCAGCACTGAGGTCTCTCCTGATAACAGGTGAGTAAATCGGAATTCGTATTTCGGCTGATTTTAGAGGAATATTATAAAGTTCCAAAACTGCACACTTAGAAGAATTTCCAAGTGAAACCAGTCAATGTTAGCCTATGGAAGGAAATTCAAGTTACTGGTAAGTACGGTTAGAATTAATTTTCAGGATCAGTACTGGGCTGAAAGATGCAGCACTGAGTTCTCTCCTGATAACAGGTGAGTAAATCGGAATTCGTATTTCGGTTGATTTTAGAGGAATATTTGTATGTTTCAAAAATCAACACTTAGAAACTTTTTCAGCAAAAAGCAGGCAATGATATCCTATGGAAGGAAATTCAAGTTACTGGTAAGTACGGTTAAAATTACTTTTCAGGATCAGTACTGGGCTGAAAGATGCAGCACTGAGGTCTCTCCTGATAACAGGTGATTAAATCGGAATTCGTAGTTCGGCTGATTTTAGAGGAATATTATAAAGTTCCAAAACTGCACACTTAGAAGAATTTCCAAGTGAAACCAGTCAATGTTAGCCTATGGAAGGAAATTCAAGTTACTGGTAAGTACGGTTAAAATTACTTTTCAGGATCAGTACTGGGCTCAAAGATGCAGCACTGAGGTCTCTCCTGATAACAGGTGAGTAAATCGGAATTCGTAGTTCGGCTGATTTTAGAGGAATATTTGCACAATGGTGAAGGAAGGGGTGGGGCCTGAGGTGACATGTCTGCAAACACGCCCTGTGGCGCGTTTTAAGTTGGAGAATTAATTCCTCCTCAATCCTGAGGGTCCCTAGGGGCCAACTAGCCCACCAGGAACCTCCAGTATGCGCTAGGGGCTGCGTTGCAGAGAGGTGTACAGAGGCCACGCCCCTTTTACAACACTCTGCAACGCAGCTCCGTGGTGCTTACTGGAGGTACCTGGTGGGCTAGTTGGTCCCAGGACCCTCAGGATTGAAGGGGATTTAATTCCCCATCTTAAAACGCGCCACGGGGCCTGTTTGCACACATGTCACCTGAAGCCCCGCCCTCCCTTCACCACTGTGCAAACGCGCCCGTGGCGCGTTTTAAGTTGGGGGATTAAGTCCCTTGAATACTGAGGGTCCCTGGGGGCCAACTAGCTCACCATGTACCTCCAAAGCGCCACAGAGCTGCGTTGCAGAGAGGTGTAAAAAGGGCGTGGCCTCTGTACACCTCTCTGCAACGCAGCCCTAGCGCATACTGGAGGTTCCTGGTGGGCTAGTTGGCCCCAGGGACCCCTAGTATTGAAGGGGAATTCGTTCCCCATCTGCAAATGCGCCAGGGCGCGTTTGCAGAGTGGTAAAGGAAGGGGCGGGGCCTGCGGCCCGATCGTTTTTTTTTTTTTCCCAAGGGGGCTGTGTGCCCCCTTACTTTTCTCTATTTTGGGCCCTGGGGACCCCATCCCCCAGGGCCTTATCGTTTTTTTTTTTTTTTAATTAAACGGGAAGGGGGCCGCGTGGCTCCTCCCATGGCCAAATCCGGCCCGGGGACCCCATCCCCGGGGCATGGCCACACTTTTAAATAAATTTTTAAGGAGGGGGCTGCGTGGCCCCCTCCTCAGGCCTCCTTTTGCCCGGGGACCCCATCCCCATTGGCAGGCATTTTTTTTTTTTTTTTTTTTTTTTAATGATTATTTTTGGGGAGGGGGGCCGCGTGGCCCCCCTCCCGGGCCACTACTTGCCCAGGGACCCCATCCCCCGGGGCTGGCCCTCTTCGTTGGGGACTGTGGGGGTCCCCAATCCCCCACAGTCCCGCCGGCTCCCGCGTCCCTTCGGAGCCGGCATTGCTTTTCCACATGGGGAGCAGCTAACATGCAGCTCCCCGAGTGGAAAAGCAATTTGCTTGGATATTGGAAGCGAGAGCAGGTTTCCTGCTCTCGCTTCAATATCCAAAGCAGTTTGCTATGACAGGACGGGAGCCGCGAGGCTCCTCCTGTCATAGCAAACTACAGTGTCCCGAGGGTAGGCACCCGGGACACTGCAGGAGCCAGCCCTGGGGGTGGTGGTCCCCAGGGCCATTACAGGCTCCAGGAGGGGGCCGCGCGGCCTCCCTCCCTCCATTCACAAAGCCCGGGAGGTGGTGGTCCCGGGGCTCTGGGGTCCGTAACGGACCCCGATATTGACATTTTTAGTGCCCCGGGAGGTGGCGGTCCCGGGGTGTGTGGAGGCTCGAGCCCCCACACAGGTAAATTTATAAAAAAATAATTAAAGAAGCCCCGGGGAGGTGGCGGTCTTCGGGGCTTGGGGGGGCCTTAGAGGCCCCCACATATTATAAATACCCCCCATGCCCCCGGGACTTGGCCCACCCGGGGGCCAATGTAGCAACGGCGCGGAGACCGCGCTTCGTTTTTTTCGCGGGATTCGCGCACCCTGAGCGCATGCCGCCGATTTAAAAAAAAAATGCTTTTTTCTGCCTAGGGGGTCCTTGTGGGACCCCCTGAGCAGACCTAGGGGGTCAGGGTGTTTCTACCCTGCCCCCTTTGTGCGTTTTGCGCACTTGTTTCTTCTGGGTTTTTTCTAATCGGCAGGATCCGCGCACCCTGAGCGCATCCTGCCAATTTAAAAAAAAAATGCTTTTTCTGCCCAGGGGTCCTTGTGGGACCCCTGAGCAGACCTAGGGGTCAGGGTGTTTCTACCCTGCCCCCTTTTGCGCTTTGCGCACTTGTTTCTGTCCCTCGGTTCTACCGAGGGACAAAATGGCTGCCAACACTTCCTGATTTGGAGTGTTGACAGCCACTTGACAGTCAATTGGCATGCAGCTCGTGATCGGGAGGGTGCGCGAATCCGACGCGGCCATAGATATATATGTGATTTTCCTTTTGAATTTCACAGGAACTACTGAACGGATTTACACCATTTAACAAAAAGGGTTCTTTCTGAACTAAGAACTACCTCTTTGCCAAATTTGGTGTAATTCCGTTCAGCAGTTCGGGCTGTAGCCGTGTCTAAAGTTTCCTATGGGAAAATGAATGGGGAAAACACGTTTTGGGACCCCCCTTTTTTCTCAGCCCCCGCTTGACGAATCACCCCGAGACTTTCAGGGTAGGAGCGTACCGTAGCGGGCCATAAATTTTGAAAATTTCGCGAAGATTCGTCAACCGGCAAGAGAGTTATTTCAAATAGAATGTCGCGGATTTCCTATGGAAAATAGGTCCTAACTATAACTATCTACTGGCGAACGCCAGTAGATAATATATATATATATATATATATATATATATATATATATATATATATATATATATATGTATGTATATATATATATATATATATATTTATTTATATATATATATAAATATATATATATATATTACCTACTGGCGGTCGCCAGTAGGTAGTTATAGTTAGGACCTCGTTTCTATTCAAAAAGCGTTTTTTGTTTTCCCAATAACTTTGGCGTCGTTTGACGAATCTTCGTGAAATTTTCAAAAAAACTAGTGGCCCGCTCCGGTCAGCTTCTGTCTTGAAAGTTTCGGGGTGATTCCCCATGTTAATTTCCATAGGAAACTTTAGACAAAGCTACAGCCCGAACTGCTGAACGGAATTACACCAAATTTGGCAAAAAGGTAGGTCTTGGTTCAGAAAGAGCCCTTTTTGTTAAATGGTGTTAATCCATTCAGTAGTTCCTGAGAAATTAGAAAAAGAAAAAATATCGATATCTGAGCACTGAGGAGGGTTCGCGAACCCTCTCGAGCTCGAGCTCAATTCTGATTGGCTGCCAACACTCCAAACCAGAATGTGTTGGCAGCCATCTTGTGACTCGGTTAGGTAACCGAGTCACAAGAAAACAGTGAAAAAAGATGAAAAACAAGAAAAGGGGGAAGGGTAGAAACACCCTGACCCCTAAGCCTGCTCAGGGGTCCCACAGGGACCCCCAGAGCCAAAAATAGCATTTTTTTTTTTAAACGGCCGAGTCGCGCTGGGTTTGCGAATCCGGCCGAAAAATGAAGAAAAAACGAAGCGCGGGCTCACGCGCTTTGTTTTAATAAGCCCCGGGTGGGCCAGGTCCCGGGGGCAATGTCTAATTAATAAGCAGGGCCTGCGGGGCCCCACAGCCCCGGGGATGCCACCTCCCCGGGGCTTAGTTAATCATATGGGGGGGCACATTGTATACCGATGCTCAGGTTGCAGTGTTATGGCTTACAATGGTGTCAGTGGCATATTCTGGGGTCCCTCGGTCACCAATGGCGTTAACAAGGCCGGCTCCAGGGAGAGGGGGGGCTGGCTCCACCCCATAACATGCCCTCACCACCAGTAACATCTGCAGAAAATGTCTGCCCCTCCGGTTCTTTTCACCCGAAGCCCCGAACCCTGCAAGTGTCAGGCCTTTTATTTACCCTCTTGCCCCTGCGATGTGTTCATGGACTCCTCTTTTATCCCCCACCCCCTCCCTGCACTTTCACTCCGTCATACAGATCCCTCCCTCTGACATAAACCCTGGTCCCCCCTCCGAGGATGTCCCCGATGCACCATTGCTTCCTTGCCCTGGCACTGCGGAAGGTCCTTCTGCTGCCATCGTTAACTGGAGATCGGATCCCAGCGCCGGCGCTCGGCTGCAACACTGTGATTCTCGTCAAACACATCTGTGCCTACAGTGGTGAAATGCGTGACGATAAATGTGGAATTCAAATGTGACAAACGTCGCACAAGACATGGCGCCATCTTCTATGCTCCGAGCCCTCGAGGCGCAGCCCTCAGGGGGTCCCCTCCGCCCTACACATGTCAGACAGAGCCCCGCGGGCTGCTTCTCCCTTCGCCCCACCCAGTTTATAACATGAAAATACATTTGAAACACCTGAGCCCGGGAGCAGGGGGTCGGGGCAGCACCTGTCACAAAGTTACATATCTGTCGTGAGATGTCATATCACGACAGGAGGCCGGCCTCTCACTTGGGAAGTATCGAAAACCCATTCGGAAACATCCGTAAAACATTCGCCTCTGCTTTTTGCAGAACTTTCATCCCTTTTGATAAAGCCTGAAATATTTCAGAACACTAATAATTTTTATTCTCTGCAACCAGTTAAAATAACAATTAAATGTGAGCAGTAGGTGGGCGGCCCTGCTCTGTGAACGCTACGACGACCCCGGTGCTTTGAGGACAGCGCAAAGCTACCACATGTGGGAGAGAAAAACAACAAAATCTAAACAAATCCACAAGAAAAAAACCTGCAACCAGCAAAAAAAAACTACCCAAAACAAAAACTACAAAACACTACACGAAAGAAAAACAAAAACAAGGCAATAGAAACAAAAAACAGCACAAATTCTACGCAAAATCAACATAAAACCGCCACAAAACCAAAACTCCAAGACATAGCCAAACCAAAACGGGTAGAAAAGCAGCTGTTTTCTACGAACTCTACAACTTAAAACTCCAATGTCCGACCTCCACCGAGTGTCCGGGGCTGGAAGGGGTCGAGGGTGGTCGCAAATCCGTGTACATTAATACCACGTGCAGTCATTCACAGACTTGAGTGTCTCATCCGCAGCAGAGTTAACGGGGATGTGATTATGAACAGCACAGCACGGGAGACAGAGCACACGAGAGTGTTGTGAGCAGCACACAAGACTGCTGTGAGCAGCAAACAAGACTGTTGTGAACAGCACACAAGAGTGTTGTGAGAAGCACACGAGACTGCTATGAACAGCACACAAGAGTGTTGTGAGCAGCACACAAGACTGTTGTGACCAGCACACAAGACTGCTGCGAACAGCACACGAGACTGTTGTGAACAGCACAGAGGGTGTAGTGAGCAGAAAACGAGACTGTAGTGAGCAGCACACGAGACTGCTGTAAGCAGCACACAAGACTGCTGTGAACAGCACACAAGACTGTTGTGAGCAGCACAGAGGGTGTAGTGAGCAGCACACCAGAGTGTAGTGAGCAGCACACCAGAGTGTTGTGAGCAGCACACCAGACTGTAGTGAGCAGCCTTGCCAGAGACGACGGCACAGAAGGTGTAGTGAACACCACAGAGGGTGCAGTGAACAGTACAGAGTATGTTGTGAACAACTCTGCCAGATACCATGGCATGGGAGCCAGAGCGCACTAAGGTGTAGTGAGCAGCACACGAGACTGTTGTGAGCAGCACACAAGACTCTTGTGAACAGTACACAAGACTGTAGTGAGCAGCCCTGCCAGAGAGGACGGCACAGAGGGTGTAGTGAACACCACAGAAGGTGTAGTGAACACCACAGAGGGTGTAGTGAACAGCACACAAGACTGTTATGAGCAGAACACGAGACTGATGTGAACAGTACACGAGACTGTAGGGAGCATCCCTGCCAGAGAGGACAGCTCAGAGGGTGTAGTGAACACCACAGAGGGTGTAGTGAACAGCACACGAGACTGTTGTGAACAGCCCTGCCAGAGACAACGGCACAGAGGGTGTAGTGAACACCACAGAGGATGTAGTAAACAGCAGAGTGTGTAGTAAACAGTACTGAGTGTGTAGTGTTGTGAACAGCACAGGATGGGGTGGTGTATGGGGGGGAGCAGAAGCCGGGCCCCCTTGGTGCAAACCATCCTTTCGGCTCTTCTGCTCCGACCTGACAGTGCACAGAGGTCCCTGGTGCTGCGGTGGAAGCAGATTGCGCTGCGGGGGCTTTAAACTGCGAGTTAAGTCATTCCAAACTTTCCTTGTCTGCAAATCTCTCTTGCGCCAGCAGTGGGTTGTAAAAGTGGAGACATTATCAAACTGTTTTCAACAAAAATCCAGCCAAGTTTCAACAAGTGAATACCCGCTTTATGTACCATTTGTAAGCCCTGGTTTTAGTTGCATTATTCACCATAATAGACGGTACCAGAGATCTATTCTCAGCAGGGATCTACTACCTGGATCTCTGTTGCTTATCTCTGTGAAACCGCATCAAATATTTTGAACCTAAAAATATAAAATTTCCAAAGTCTAAAAAAAAGGAAAACACAGGCGGCGGTGCCTTAAAAAGATGCCAATCTGTAATTCAGATTTAAAGGGTAT
Source organism: Calotriton arnoldi (assembly GCA_963921515.1). Taxonomy (NCBI): domain Eukaryota; kingdom Metazoa; phylum Chordata; class Amphibia; order Caudata; family Salamandridae; genus Calotriton; species Calotriton arnoldi. Next base: position 155,740 of record CAWUFW010017141.1, on the reverse strand, counting down.
CCTGAAAGTGAGCACCGCAGTTCTGAACACGATATCACAAAAGTGTCCGTCCACCCAAGTTACGGCTTTCAAAACTGCCCCGGTGTTCGTGTGTGGTGTTTCAAAACTGCCCTAGTGTGTGTGTGTTTCAAAACTGCCCCAGTGTGTGTGTATGTTTAAAAACTGCCCTCGTGTGTGTGTTTCACAACTGCCCCGGTGTGTGTGTGCTTCTAAACTGCCCCGGTGTGTGTGTTTAAAAACTGCCCTGGTGTGTGTGTTTTAAAACTGCCCCGGTGTATGTGTGTTTTAATGTACCCGAGCTCCCATATCTAGGGGACATTTCAAGCGTTGTGTCAGAGTCCGTTGTAACCTACACTGATATATATATATATATATATATATATATATATATATATATATATATATATATTTATATTTATATATCCCTTCCACCATCCAGATGCTCCTCCCGGGAGCTCCGCCCGTGGTTCGGTGGCGCGCAGAGGCCGGTAGAGCAGAGCCGGCGTTTGCAATTTCCGTTACCAAATCCAATAATACGGGCTCTCACAATCCAATGTAAAGGGTAATTTATTAAGAGCTCAAGGTTACGCGTTTCGGAAGAAACTTCCTTGATCACACAAAGAGCCAAGTGAAAACAGTGCATTACATAGTCTCGGCACTGAACAAAGAAAGAGGACAAAACGTGACTGTTCAATTGCACAGAAACAAAAAATGTGTCGGCCATTTTAAACTGCCAAGTACGGCATAAACTCTTACTGATTGTATACAGCGTAAATACAATACAATTCTATATTATTCAGTTCATTACACAGAAAAGCAGAAAAGTTAGTAAAAGTAAATGATGCTGGTTGTCCATCGTGCACAGTGCGTGTGCTGCTGTATTAAATACATATGAAATAATGGACTGTAGTGCATATTGGCCGTGGTCCAAGCGCCAAAGTGGCAGAACGGACTACTAAGTTCAGATCAGTCATGGTGCAGATTACGGACCAGGGCATAAGAGCAATATATTTGCTAAGTTATAGGGATTTATACTAACACCGAGTGGCATAAACAGCTCCTGAACATACAGACACATGTGGTTCGAGTTATCTATGCAAGGATATGTAAGTCAATACTATCGCCATATTTATTCAGTACTGTCCAGAGACAAACAACAGTAACGGTGACTATAAGTGAAAGAAATCTTATCTATTAATAAGTGGTGGTCTCTTCATAGAGGTGAAGAAAAGTGTAGGAGGCCCGTGAAGTGTCCGCAAGCTGTCGGAGGGCCCCTTCCTTTCCTCCTGTGCAGGAAAAAGAAGAAAAAGATAAAAGGAAGATTTAATAGATTAAAATGTTAAAACTGTAGCAATGTATCATGCTATTCATACTCTTCATATACTGTAATCATCGTGTTGACAGTTAACAGTTATAATCAACAATTACACATCATCATGGAGTTACAAAAAAGACTTTGGAACGGTAATACAGATACATGTGCGTGTGTAAGCCATTATTCTTCAATGAGGTGTGTGGCCAATTCCTCATCCACGTTGTGTCCCTTGGGGTATCGAGTCTCAAGGTCTAGAATCCATTTGGATTCTCTTTTCCTGAGGTTAAGCTCTCTGTTTCCTCCCCTGGGGCTTCCTTGAACCTGTTCAATTATGAAGTAACTGAGAAGCGAGCTGTTGGAAAGATGGAACTCAGCGAAGTGTCTCGCCACAGGATAATGGGGGTCCTTGTTATTTATGGCCCTAAGATGTTCAAGGACCCTCTTTTTGGCCATGTGAGTGGTACTTCCCACATATTGTTTCTGGCATTTATATATATATATATATATATATATATATATGGTGCAGAGACTAAATATCGAAGTTTTAATATCGAAAGGACAAAATATCGAGTACAAAATATCGAGAGGACAGAATATAGAACAGACATAATATAGTTGGAAAAAATATCGACATATAGGTAAGTAATATCGAATGTCATTATATCGAATTTTATTATATCGATTTTTTTTATTGTTTTATATGTTAGTATATGTGTTAAAAATATATAATATTTTTTTAATGTATGTTACAATTTTTTAAGGTAATGGATTTTATGTGAATTAATTTTTGCGTATATTTGTTCCGTAGCTGGTTGTGGGTTTATAGGGGAATAGGGTGGAAAGTAATTTAATTTACATTATAAAAATTAATAATTTATTAATTAATAATTTTGTGTTTTATAATAACTATTGTTTAAGAATTTTTGCGTATATTAGTTCCGTAGCGGGTTGTTGGTTTATAGGGGAATAGGGAGGGAAGTAATTTAATTTAAATTATAACAATTAATAATTTATTAATTAATAATTTATTGTTTAATAATTACTATTGTTAATTAAGTTAATTAATTTATTATTAAATATATAAAAAGTGAATAATAATCTCTTTTAATTAATTGATAATTATGTTATTTTTTTATTTTTTATTAATTAGTAATTAATTACATATTAATTATTAAAAATTAATTTATTAATATGTTAATTATGTACTTTTTTAGTAGTGTGTTGAGTGTTGATAGGGGAGTAGGGTGGGAATTAAGTTAAATTTAATTCAAATTTTAATAATTTTTAAATATTATTTAGTCAAAGTTATTTTATAGTGTTAATTGTGTTAATTAATTTCGATATGATGGTTATTAATTTGATTGTTAATTGTAATTAGCTAATTAATTAAATGTTAATTAATTATGTTCATTCATTAATATTTTACACTATTGGAGGTGACGTTTATAGGGGAAAATGTTGGAAGGTAAATATATTTTTATTAATTAATTATTTGTTAATTAATTTTAATTATATTGTAGGAGTGGGTCTACTCAATTATTCCCCTACGCTACCCAACACTTTCCCTACTGTTGCACTCATTGGAGTGGGAATAGTTATTTTTAGACTCCCGCTAACCAACACTTTCCCTACTGTTCCACTCACTGGAGTGGGAATAGAAATGTTTACCCTCCCGCTATCCAACACTTTCCCTACTGTTCCACTCACTGGAGTGGGAATAGTAATTTTTACCCTCCCGCTATCCAACACTTTTCCTACTGTTCCACTCACTGGAGTGGGAATAGTAATTTTTACCCTCCCGCTATCCAACACTTTCCCTACTGTTCCACTCGCTGGAGTAGGAATAGTAATTTTTACCCACCCGCTATCCAACACTTTTCCTACTGTTCCACTCGCTGGAGTCGGAATAGTAATTTGTACCCACCCGCTATCCAACACTTTCCCTACTGTTCCACTTGCTGGAGTAGGAATAGTAATTTTTACCCACCCGCTATCCAACACTTTCCCTACTGTTCCCCTCACTGGAGTGGGAATAGTAATTTTAAGACTCCCGCTATCCAACACTTTCCCTACTGTTCCACTCACTGGAGTGGGCATAGTAATTTTTACCCTCCCGCTATCCAACACTTTTCCTACTGTTCCACTCGCTGGAGTGGGAATAGTAATTTTTACCCTCCCGCTAGCCAACACTTTCCCTACTGTTCCACTCGCTGGAGTAGGAATAGTAATTTTTACCCACCCTCGCTATCCAACACTTTTCCTACTGTTCCACTCGCTGGAGTCGGAATAGTAATTTGTACCCACCCGCTATCCAACACTTTCCCTACTGTTCCACTTGCTGGAGTAGGAATAGTAATTTTTACCCACCCGCTATCCAACAAATTCCCTACTTTTGCAGTTGTTGGAGTGTGAATACTAATTTTATTCCCTTAGCTATGCAACGTTTTTAATTTTGTTATATTTAATGTAGTGTAAATTATTAATTAACATAAAAAAATTTACTTTAATTATTTAAATTATTATATATTATTCATTTGTATATTTATATAATATGTTTATTTATATATATATATATGTAAATATATTTTTAATAATGTTTTAAATATTTTATAATTAAGATTAATAATTATTTTATAATATTATTAAGTAAATATATATATGTTAAAAAATAATTAATATGGTTTTTTTTACATTACATTTATTATTTTTACATTTTAAGCTTTTTTACATTATTTTAACTATGTTTTATTTAATTGTGTTTATTATTTAATTACTTTTATATTATTTTTAATACATTTAAAAATTCGATATTTTAGTTAACTATATTTTTAGCATCGATATTTTGTACTCGATATTTTAGTACTTACCTGTTTGTAGATAGGGACTCGATATTCTGTCCCTCGATATTTTGGCATCGATATTCTGGACAGTCGATATTCTGTCCCTCGATATTTAGTCACTGATCCATATATATATACATATATCACTGAAAAAGCCATAGGTTTCAGGGACGTTATAGTTAGAAATTATCATTTAAAAAACCTTTGAAATTCACTGAAAAAACCATAGGTTTCAGGCACGTTATAGTTAGAAATTAGCATTTAAAAAACCTTAGAAATTCACTGAAAAAACCACAGGTTTCTGGGACGTTATAGTTAGAAATTAGCATTTAAAAAACCTTTGAAATTCACTGAAAAAACCACAGGTTTCAGGGACATTATAGTTAGTAATTAGCATTTAAAAAACCTTTGAAATTCACAGAAAAAACCATAGGTTTCAGAGACGTTATAGTTAGAAATTAGCATTTAAAAAACCTTTGAAATTCACTGAAAAAAACCACAGGTTTCAGGGACGTTATAGGTAGTTGGACATTTCACTCATACAAAACCAGAGAAATTCAGCCGTTATAGTTAGTAGAGCTAACTATAACTCGCGCCCCCGCAATGCACTGCTGATGACGTCACATATTACATCACTCATGACATGGTCAGAGACATCACTGATGACATCACTGATGACATCTCAAATGACATCACTGATGACATCACTGATGACATCATCCATGTGATAATCTGATGCACCTTCTCACACCCTAATAAAACCTTTTAAACACCCACTCTAAAATACAGACTACCAATATCGAAACCATAGACAAACCAATAGCAGTAAGTACATACCTGCTCAGTGATTCCTAAGTCTACACACACACATCCACTCATTCACCCATACAGTAACTCATACATGCAGTCACTCATCAATAAAGCACTTTCATATGCACTCATACACCTATACATACACTCACACACCGCCACTCATCCATATACTTACTCACACACTTCCTCAGTCATGCAAAGAATCAATCACACCAATTTACTCACCTATACAGTTATACAGAGACCACTGTACTTATTTATACAAATACTAACACATACTTACTCTTTTATACAATCACTGATACAAGCACACACTCATCCATACAGCCACTCTCACAATCACTCACTCTCATGTATAGTCATTTATAAACTCTAAAACTCACATATACGACCTTTCACATATGTAGTTACTCACACATATACCACTGAGACATCCATTCACTCACCAACACACCCATACACACACTCACCCACCCATACAGCCCTTCGCAGATGCACTCTTGAACCCATACACCCAGTGAATCACCCACTCACACATCTATGCACAGAGTCACCCACCCCCCACCCACTCACACAGACACTCAGGCATCCATACAGATACTCAGACAGACAACCAATCAATAACCCATATAGACAGTCATGTAGCTACTCACCAACCCATGCAGCCACTTATACACCAACTGACAGACTGATACAGACATTTACACAGCTTACTCACTAACCCATGCATTCAGTAAGATACGCTTAATCAGTCACTTACACAATCAGTCACGCACCTACTAAATCATCCATTCAGACACTTATACACCCACTCATTCTTCAATACACCTTGGCATATATATATATAAAACATATTTAAACTTTACAGAAACGCACATTCACTGGATGATGTCATCAGTGATGCCATCAGTGATGTCATTTGAGATGTCATCAGTGATGTTATCAGTGATGTCACTGACCATGTCATGAGTGATGTAATATGTGACGTCATCAGCAGTGCATTGCAGGGCGTGAGTTATAGTTATAGTTAGCTCTACTAACTATAACGGCCGAATTTCTCTGGTTTTGTACGAGTGAAATGTCCAACTAACTATAACGTCCCTGAAACCTGTGGTTTTTCAGTGAATTTCAAAGGTTTTTTAAATGCTAATTTCTAACTATAATGTCCCTGAAACCAATGGTTTTTTCAGTGAATGTCAAAGGTTTTTAAATGCTAATTACTAACTATAACGTCCCTGAAACCTGTGGTTTTTCAGTGAATATATATATATATATATATATATATATATATATATATATATATATATATATATATATATATATATATATATATTACCTACTGGCGGTCGCCAGTAGGTAGTTATAGTTAGGACCTCGTTTCTATTCAAAAATCGTTTTTTCTTTTGCCTATATCTTTGGCGCCGTTTGACGAATCTTTGCGAAAGTTTCCAAACTAATGGTTCACTCAGGTCAGCTCCTGTCCTGAAAGTTTTGGGGTGATTCGTCAAGCAGGGGCCTAGAAAAAAGGGGGGTCATGCTAATTTCCATAGGAATTTTGGAACAGGCTACAGCCCAAACTGCTGAACGGAATTACACCAAATTTGGCAAAAAGGTAGTTCAGAAAGCAACCTTTTTCTAAATGGTGTAAATCCGTTCAGTAGTTCCTGAGAATTAAAAAAAATAAAAATATCGATATCTGAGCACCAAGGAGGGTTGGCGAACCCTCCCGAGCACGAGCTTCATTCTTATTGGCTGCCAACACTCTAAACCAGGGTGTGTTGGCAGCCATCTTGTGACTGGATCTTACAGCATGTTTATTGGAATCAAATCGTTTACTAGATAATTTTTTCCTTGACAAAATGGTTCAGGAATCTGGCTCACAAATTCCGATATTTCTAAAAACAGCTAAATTGCCAAAGAAGACCAGATATAAGACGGCACAAGACTTTTCCTCTAGACTGCAGTCCTTTTTTAAACAAGCCGGCTCCTCAGGATTCCACTATTTAAAGTTAGTGGAATGTAAAACTCTTGGGGGTCGATCCGATTCGGGCCGGAAAACGTACCGACCGACTCGGTTCGGGAATTAATTCCGACCGACACGTACCGGTGCTGCCCGACCCGCCTAGTACGATGAAATGCGTGCAAATTACGACCGAGTCTTACGGAACACAAGCCGAATGACCAAACCGCACGGAAAACAGCCATCCGGCCGGAAAACAACGCGAATCGAACCGACCGACACGCACCAGGAATGAACCCGAACGAAACGTACCCGCGAAGTCCGACCCGCGCAGTACGATGCAACGCGTGGAAAACCCGACCGAGTCGCACGGAGTCCAAGCCGTACGATTGACACGCATACAAAACAGCGAGCCGAAGCAACCCAATACTCCCCGACCGACGCGTACGCCGCACATGAAACACAGTACAAACACAGCGTGAACGACTCGGAGAAGCTTGCACGAGACAACTGCAGCGTCCGACTCGGTCAGAAGAACGTCTCCTACATGCACAAAAAGTACAAAGGGAAAAATACAAAAAAAAAGGCCAAACAAGCAATTACAAAGCCAATAAATACTGGGGGGGGAAACAGGGAACAAAGACACACCCACAACTCCACCCATATAAAGGCCACAAATCCCTACCATGATCCTTTGCAAATACAACTGACCTGCCAGCACAGAACACCAACAGACAGCAACCACAGACACACTCACAACTCATCCATCACACAAGCCACACACCATCAGCACCTCAACAAATAGCACCCTCACATACACCCAGCAAAACCTACACTCACACACCCTCACTTGCACACCCACACCCACATCAATCACCACCACCACCCATCACCATGCCCCCAAAGAAGAATCCAAAGTTCCTAGACAGTGAATTGGAAGTCCTGGTAGATGAGATCCTCAGGGTAGAGCCACAGCTGTTTGGTACATTGGTCCAACAGACACCCATGTTGCAGAAAACCAAGATGTGGGAGAGGATCGTCGACAGGGTGAACACACAATCACCATGTTTGCGCACAAAGGAAGACATCCAGAACAGGTGGTATGATGTGCGCAGGAGGGTCAAGGACCGACTAAAGAAGGATTACGCCTTGAGCCAACACACCGGCAGTGGCCCTCCTGCCAAACCAGTATACCTCAGGCCCTGGGAGGAGAAGGTGCGGGCCATCCTACTACCAGTGAGCGTATATGGACTATCAAACATCCCAGTGCCTGGTGAGTACACAACCAATATACCCAATATCGTGTGACAATATACACACATCACTGTCAAGTGGATAGTCAAACCATGCACCCTTAGCAAATCCACAGCAACCAAAACAGAATCATCCCAAGATGTGTATGTCAGTCAGATAAACACAATACATGCCATTTCATAGTGATATATAACTGTGTCATGACATGTACAAACCCAACAACAAATAAAGCTAGGCAGTGGCACAAATCTAACCAACAAACACAGTCAGATATGTAGCCACCACTAGAACACTACCTCACAGGGAAGCCCACAGAAAGGAAGGAATCCTGTGTATGCTGGTCAAGTCAGTGTAGCCAATAGCATGATGGGAGTTGTAGTCACAGATATTGCTCACCCTCACAATTCGCCCATCAACACCACTCTGAACCATGCTCACATCACAGGGAGTGGAAAACAACTGACAAGATGGCTGACACTGGCTACTGCTGTGGGGAGCACAAGGCCCTGCTGGGAACTGGGCACCAACAAACAGCAGGACACCACTGACTGACATCCTGAAAGCCAACTTGCACTCCCTGCAATGGAAGCACGTTCCATGGTGGGATATCTGGCTGGGTGGGAAGGAGGACTGACAGCTCTGACCATAGTTACCAGCAGCTTTTCTCACACACACCCTTAACACAAACTACACACAACTCACCTGGGAGAATGCATTGCCTCACACTAAAATTAAATATCCCACAAAGAACCACCACCCTGGGTTATGCTGTGGGAAGCACAGGGACACACATGGGACTTGTAGCCAAACAAACGCCAGGACAACACTGTCAGCCATCCATTCAGCACAGGCACACTACCCCACAGGGAAGCAGAGTCAGAAGGAAGGAAGTATGGGCAAGCTGGGAAGGGGGGTGTAGGCAATAGCATGATGGGAGTGGTAGTCACAGCTCAACATCCCCCACCCACATGGACCAGCAAGCTCACACTGAAGCATGCACACCTCACAGGGAGTGAAAAGCCACATCAAAGATGTCTGACACTGGTGCTCTGTTGTGGGGAGCACAAGGCCATGCTGGGAACTGGGCACCAACCAACAGCAGGACACCACTGTCAGCCATCTTGCCATTGCTGTCACACTCACACACAGTGAAGTCCACTCAAAAGGAAGGAAGCATGGCCATGCTGGGAAGGGGGGTGTAGGCAATAGCATGATGGGAGTGGTAGTCACAGCTCAACATCCCCCACCCACATGGCCCAGCAAGCTCACACTGAAGCATGCACACCTCACAGGGAGTGAAAAGCCACATCAAAGATGTCTGACACTGGTGCTCTGTTGTGGGGAGCACAAGGCCCTGCTGAGAACTGGGCACCAACAAACAACAGGACACCACTGTCAGCCATCTTGCCATTGCTGTCACACTCACACACAGTGAAGTCCACTCAAAAGGAAGGAAGTATGGGAATGCTGGGAAGGGGGTGTAGGCAATAGCATGATGGGAGTGGTAGTCACAGCTCAACATCCCCCACCCACATGGCCCAGCAAGCTCACACTGAAGCATGCACACCTCACAGGGAGTGAAAAGCCACATCAAAGATGTCTGACACTGGTGCTCTGTTGTGGGGAGCACAAGGCCCTGCTGGGAACTGGGCACCAACAAACAACAGGACACCACTGTCAGCCATCTTGCCATTGCTGTCACACTCACACACAGTGAAGTCCACTCAAAAGGAAGGAAGTATGGGCATGCTGGGAAGGGGGGTGTAGGTAATAGCATGATGGGTGTGGTAGTCACAGATATTGCTCACCCTCACAATTGGCCCATCAACACCACTCTGAACCATGCTCACATCACAGGCAGTGGAAAAGAACTGACAAGATGGCTGACACTGGCTACTGCTGTGGGGAGCACAAGGCCCTGCTGGGAACTGTGCACCAACCAACAGCAGGACACCACTGACTGACATCCTGAAAGCAAACTTGCACTCCCTGCAATGGAAGCACATTCCATGGTGGGATATCTGGCTGGGTGGGAAGGAGGACTGACAGCTCTGACCATAGTTACCAGCAGCTGTTCTCACACACACCCTTAACACATACCCCACACAACTCACCTGGGAGAATGCATTGCCTCACACTAAAATTAAATATCCCACAAAGAACCACCACCCTGGGTCATGCTGTGGGAAGCACAGGGACACACATGGGACTTGTAGCCAAACTAACGCCAGGACAACACTGTCAGCCATCCTGTCAGAACAGGCACACTACCCCACAGGGAAGCAGAGTCAAAAGGACGAAAGTATGGGCATGCTGGGAAGGTGGGTGTAGGCAATAGCATGATGGGAGTGGTAGTCACAGCTCAACATCCCCCACCCACATGGCCCAGCAAGCCCACACTGAAGCATGCACACCTCACAGGGAGTGAAAAGCCACTTCAAAGATGTATGATAATGGTGCTCTGTTGTGGGGAGCACAAGGCCATGCTGGGAACTGGGCACCAACCAACAGCAGGACACCACTGACTGACATCCTGAGAGTCAACCTGAACCCACTGCAAGGGTGGCATGCTTCATGGTGGGATAACTGGGCTGGGGGAGAAGGAGGGCCGGATGTCCACCAAATACAACCAATGCTGTCCATGTACACACCTCAACATTCACATTGAAATGCTTCAAGTTTGCAGGACAATGTGCCACACCAATATCAACCCCTGACTGTGACAACTTAGGACAATGAAATGTACAGGCCTGCATCCAGAGGTACAGCCACAACTGTCAGGTGTGTGAACCATTGATGCCTGCAGAAACATAACATACATTGTGTGTGTCTCCCAAAACAGGTGATGATGGGGACACAGCAGCAGACAATGAGGATTCCCTGTCCCAGGCTCCGGGGGACACTGAGCTCACTCGTGTGGAACAGCCTCTGGCCTCCTCGGATGGCGAAGACCTACCTGGCACCTCCGGTGTGAGTCATCATGCAGCACCAGCAGGACCACCATCTGCACCCCCTGCACCCACCCCTCCAACAACTGCCAACACACAGACCACCCCCGCTGACACGGACAGACCAAGGACCAACAATAACACCAGCACAGTGACCCCGGCCCAACCTGGAGCAACGGACAACAACACCAGTGACAACCCCCAAGTGGGCCTAGGGTCACCTGTGCGTGCCACTGCAGGTCCCGCACATGTCGCCAGGGGTGGTGGGAGGGGTGGTAGACATAGGTCGCTGTTTGCAGAGGGGTCTGGACTGCATGATGACCCACAACTGGTACGCATTGCTGATGCGAACCAGAATAGCACTGGAGAGGTCAGCCAGGTAGTGGGGATCCTCAAGGACATTCAACAACAGCAGGCTGCCCATCATGCCCGCTTGGACTCACACATGTCACGTGTGGACTCCCACATGTCCCGTATGGAGACACACATGTCCCGTGTGGAGACACACATGGCTGGCATGGAGTCCAAGTGGGACACATTACAAGAACTGACGGCGGTGCATAGGGACATATTGACATGTCTACGCCAGATTGGCACCAACATGGCCACACCTCCCTGTGTGCCCACAACATGTGGTGCCGCAACAACTGCAACTGCCACAGGGAGGGAGGATGACTCTGGCGGAGAGTCCCCTGCACCGCAGCAGCCTGCACGTGAGGGTCCCCCCCCAAAGAAGAGGGGTCGTCCGAGGAAGGAGAACTGAGAGGCCCATGGCCATGCACATCCCCCAGGAACCCAACACCTGTTCTGGAAATCCATCTTTGTGTGCAAACTGTTCACCCTGTCGCATGCAACCCAACTCCCTCACATGACATGGGGAGTTTAAGTTGGACCAATGTATCAGATGACTGTTGACTTTACCCTGGACATTTCTGCTACCAAGACTTCCAACTCATCTGGGAACTTTGGATTACAATCCCAATGTACAGCACCCACCATCCTGTGCACTATCCTCACACATGTATGTAAATAAACTCACTAATACACCATACTTGCCTCTGTTGTTATTCCAACGTGGTTTCTGTCATGGAGATGATGATCTGCTAAATGACACTGTGCATGCTAACTGCTACAGCAAGTACAACACCGTCATGTGAGTCATGGCGACGTGACACATATGAGGGAGATACACCACTAGGGCTACACAACACATACACACCAGGGCCATCTGACTCATCGCCCACACTGATGTTGCCAGGAAATACAGTGCAATGCACAGACACCACACCTATTCACAGTCTGTGTCAACTAGCCCACTGGTGCAGTAAGCAAATGTCAGTCAGATGTGTGACCACAGACAACGCACATCCCAAAGTGAAGCACAGGTTTATTACACATTTGCAACATGTTGTTTGCACTACAGATGCAAGGTAATCCCACGTGGCAGTGGCCACACAGTCAACAAGTGTACAAGAAAGGAAGTCCAGGGGTGTGGGGCACATCACCTGTAGGGAAACGACAGCCTCCACCCTGTAAGTTGAATCACGGTGTCGGGGATCACAGTTGACCAAACAACTCTGAAAGTACCCTGTGAAGGACAGACATTACACACAGTCATCAGCACTGAAGAACAGGACAGAACTGCAAGACCCATGCCCAATACATGTCACAAGATACCTACACAAAACCAAGTTAGCATGTCAACACTGTTGTGGAGTACAGACTACCTGTAAGGACACATCGCAGCACGCATACAGTCAAGTAGCACATGGACACACTCAAACAGCACCAGAGCACCACCAACACATATCACGCAAACTCACATCATTGACATGACATCTCCGGATACTCACATTCAGCTGAAGAAGTTGGTGATGAGCTGTGTGCGGACATCACCCTCATCATCATCACCATCACTGGCATCGTGGCCCAGGCCAGGATCCTCCACAGGTGGCGGATGTTGGTCATCGTCATCCAGGATGAGAGGCAACTCCTTCCGCACTGCCAGGTTGTGTAGCATGCAGCAGACGATGACAATCTTGCACACCTTTGCTAGGGCATATGGGAGGGCCCCTCCTGTCTTGTCCAGGCAGCGAAAGCGGCTCTTCAGGAGACCAAATGTCCGCTCAATAACTCTCCTGGTCCGACCATGTGCCTCATTGTAGCGCATCTGGGCTGGTGTCACAGGGTTCCTGAGGGGCGTCAGCAACCACGGCATGTTGGGGTATCCGGAGTCACCTACATACAGACAATTGCACATTAGCTGAGTTGGAAAAGAGGGTGGATTACTACATTGCAGAACACACACAATGGTACAAAGTCAGTACACACCGACAAGCCAGGCACGCTGGTTCCGCATCTGTGACATCATCCTCGGGATGCGACTACTCCTCATCACGTAGGCATCGTGTGCAGAACCGGGGAAACGGGCACACACGTGTGAGATGCTCATATCTGCAAGACATACCACCAGTGCATTGACCGAATGGTAATGTTTGCGGTTCCTGTATGCCTGCTCATGTGCCTGTGGTGGTACCAAAGCCACATGTGTCCCATCAATGGAGCCAATGACATGCGGCATCCTCCCCAGGGCATAGAAGTCACTCTTGACATCAGTGAGTTGTTGACGTTTAGGGAAATAGATGTACTGGTTCAGGTATCTCAACATAGCCTCCAAAACATCGCGGAGCACACGGCTGAACATGGTCTGTGACATCCCACCAGCAGACGCCACAGTGTGTTGAAAGGTACCGGTGGCAAAGAAGTGTAGGGCTGCCATCACCTTCACCTTGGGGGTCAGCGCTGTAGGGTATGTCCGGCCAGGTTGCAAATGTGGGGCCAACCGCACCGTCAACTCCTCAATCAGTGGCCTGGTGAAGCGGTACCGTCGGATGCAGTCCCGTTCAACCATGGTTGCAAGGTCAGGGAATGGTCGATGGACAGCTGGTGCCCTGCAGTGCATAGGTGAAGAAAGAATGATTGTCAGTCACCCCACATATGTGGCATAGACCATACTCAACATCACATGATACATCATTACAAGACACAAGTACATGATGTGTGTGCCGTTCCGTAAGGACATGTATGGCACCTACATGGCTAACATCTAACATCACAGTTCAACATGTGTCCTCAACAAGTCCCAGATTGTGCAATGGGATATCATTAGGCTGTGTCACAGTACCCATGTACTGCTGTCACGTTCCAAACACACACCACAGTGACATGTGAGGACAGATGTGCCCCAGGCATCACAGCTCATCGACAGGTAGATTCCCAGGGAGCCTGTATTGCCACATGGACACTGGCATGACATGGTGCATCATGAATACACCACAGCAAAACAGCAATGACCCCCACAGGTAGTGGTCCCTGTTGCCTCGGCAGGACAGACATGGACGTCTGTGACACACACACGCACAACATCAAAGCCCATGCACAAACAACGTGGATGTGGAGACTGTCTCCCATTGTGCACATGAAATCAGTGACATTGTAAACACAACATGCACACAGACTGTGGAGGGCCATCACTATTGTGGCAATGGGTCACCCTGGGACGTACATACCGACCCACATGGGACTCAGGGGGTATGTGACATGACATACACATACACAACCGTGAAATGTGACCATGCCACATGCTCTGAAATTAACAGTTGCACATCACAGTGGTCATGTGCACAACACACCAAGGATTCTGTCCCCATGAACACGTGCACAGCCTGGGAGTGGCTGCCCCCAAGTGCCACCCAAAAACCACATGTTGACCCCCATACACGGAAAAGGTAATGCAGCCTTACATGCCCTAGGATACAGTGTGGACAGGCTGTTGTGTTGTAGGTGTGCCCCTCACTCCCTGGGAAGTAAATGTGGCTGGCACACGTTCACCTGTGACAGGCATGGTGACATATGCCAGTGACTTGTACAGGTACGCGTTGTACAGCAATGGACCAATCTGTGCTCACGCATTGGCCATTGCATACGATGTGAGCGGGTACGCGTTGTACAGCAATGGACCGATCTGTGCGCACGCATTGGCCATTGCATACGATGTGAGCGGGTACGCGTTGTACAGCAATGGACCGATCTGTGCGCACGCATTGGCCATTGCATACGATGTGAGCGGGTACGCGTTGTCATCCGATGTACGCATTGTACAGCAATGGACCGATCGGTGCGCACTCATTGGCCATTGCATACGATGTGAGCGGGTACGCGTTGTACAGCAATGGACCGATCAGTGCGCACGCATTGGCCATTGCATACGATGTGAGCAGGTACGCGTTGTACAGCAATGGACCGATCGGTGCGCACGCATTGGCCATTGCATATGATGTGAGCGGGTACGCGTTGTACAGCAATGGACCGATCTGTGCGCACGCATTGGCCATTGCATATGATGTGAGCGGGTACGCGTTGTACAGCAATGGACCGATCGGTGTGCACGCATTGGCCATTGCATACGATGTGAGCGGGTACGCGTTGTCATCCGATGTACGCGTTGTACAGCAATGGACCGATCGGTGCGCACGCATTGGCCATTGCATACGATGTGAGCGGGTACGCGTTGTACAGCAATGGACCGATCAGTGCGCACGCATTGGCCATTGCATACGATGTGAGTGGGTACGCGTTGTACAGCAATGGACCGATCTGTGCGCACGCATTGGCCATTGCATACGATGTGAGCGGGTACGCGCTTCATCCGATGTACGCGTTGTACAGCAATGGACCGATCGGTGCGCACGCATTGGCCATTGCATACGATGTGAGCGGGTACGCGTTGTACAGCAATGGACCGATCGGTGCGCACGCATTGGCTATGGCCTGGCATGGCAACGGACGCGTTTTCAAACCTTTAACGAGTCTGATGCTGTGAATTCAGTTGGCCAGCCACAACAATGTTGCAAAATCATGGGTCTCATGAAGTTGAACTTTTGAAGGATGCTGTGGGCGTGTGCAAGTGGCGCAATGCCATGGATTGGCCAGATTCAGAAGATGCAAACGACTTGGACCTATCACTTTGGACACATGGGACAGTATCTGCCTCAGCAGCACACATATAATGCTGGCTGTTCCCCTGAGAGCTCACTTGTCTGCACTACATGCTCCAGGACGACATCTGCCACCACCACTGCTGCTGTATATGCATCCTCTGGATCCTGCAATGGCACGTACTGTGGAGAGAACCCCAGCCTTCACCACTGAGGAGAACCAGGCCCTGCTGGACAGCCTCCTTCCACAGTACAGCAAGCTGTATGGGAAACCAGGGGAGCAGGTGAGTGTGCTGTCCACTGCCTTACTAAATGTGCATATTGTCTGACTAGCAAGGCTAACAGTCTGCACGCCACTCGCTAGCAGGCTCACTGAGTAGTTGTCACCCCCCATAGTGTGTAGTTACATGCACTGAACAGGTATAGTGCAGTAACAGTGCATTTAAATGAGATTTTACTTCCCAGGCAATGATACCATGTAGTAACTGCTGGCAAACTGTTCATAGCCATCGTTGCACTGCCTGTGTACATCATGTGGCCCTGTGATTGAGACATGTATGTCCAAATGTGTGATGCACGGAAATGTTGCATGTGTAGTAATGGGCTTTTCACTTTGTCATCCTCACAGGTTGATGCCCACCAGAAGCAGAAGATATGGCTGACCATCGTCTGGGCAGTGAGGGGGACTACAAGCGCCGGATCCGCAACTGCCAGAAGAGGTGGCAGGACCTTCGGGGCTGGACCCGGAGGATCGCACGGGTCCAGCTGAAGCTGTCGCCTCCTTGCAGGAGGGGCGGACACCGGACCCTGACCCCCCACATGCTCAGGATCCTGGCGGTGGTCTTCCCTGATCTGGATGGGCAGCTGAAGGCCAGAGAGCAGCAAGGAGGGGGTGAGTCCATGACTGCACTGTGTACTTTGTCTGACATGCTATGTGCCCTCCTCTGGCCTGGTTTAACTTCAACAGTACATCAGTCATGTGGTCCAGGACCCATGTCCCTCAATTGTGCACTGCCCATTCCTCATCTGATACCCAGGTGTGGCCCTTACAGTCAGGAAATTGTGTCACTTGGGTACTGTGTCCTTGCATTTTGCTTAGCTCAAGGTGGGGGGCAGCATTTGTTCCCATAATTCTGTGGTGGGCTTCATGGGTGGGTCCATTGCTTACACACTGCCTGAGTTCTCACATGTAATCTGCGTGTTGCTCTGATATGTGGTCCAATTGCTGTTCTGATTCACCACATGTGCCTGGGGTATTTGTCACACACCCATGCTGCGGGTGGGAACAATGTTTGGGCCTCAGGAGTATGTATATCAAGTGTGTCACACATACTTAGCCACCTGCCTACTGTCCAGGGCTCATCCCTCATTCACGTGGAGCAGGACAGTCATGCCTACTCCAGGGCATACAATACACTCTGTACTCCCACTCCCGTGTATCAGCTGACACGTTGTGCTCAGTGAAATGTTCCCTCAGGTGTCTGCCTCTGTGTCATTGTGCTGTGGCTACGTTGTCAGGACTACTGGGGTGTTTCTCGGTTAGGGCTCAGCATGCCACCGGAGATGTGACCATAGGAGACGATACTTGTGTGACATATAGGTGTTTGATCACTTGACCGTGCAGACTGGGGTATGCGAATGTGAAGTTCAGGCAGCTGTTTCCCATTCACAGCAGATTGTGAGGTGCTCAGGTTCAGAGGGTTGTGTTTCAGGTCTCCCATATGTCCAATTGGTATGACGTGGACAAATAAGAGTTCAGATGATGTGGTTTGTGGGGGATGGACATGTGCACTTGTCAGCTACAGGACTTGCATTCCCCATGACCTATGATTGTGACACAGTGCAGACTGTTGTTGTCTGGCTGCCCTGCCCATGTGACTGGAGACAGTGATGTATGACTTTGCAGGCATGCCTGTGCCATGGCATTAAACTTCCTATGAGTGATCCTGCAGGGGAGTGACATGTGCTACATGCACCCCATTGTGGCATTGACTATCAGGACATGGGTGCATCATGGTGTCTGGTGCTGGTATGCATCACATGTATTTCAAGATAGACTCTGGCCATCCCTTTATCCGGACATCTGTACTGACTCAGTGGCAAGAGTTGTGATGTGTGCATGTTCACATACTTCACCGTGTACTCTGCACTGTCCAACTACTGTGTAGGTGTTGCATGTGTCCACACTGGGGTATTGCCATCCGACAGACACCAGACAGATGGGTGCAAGGCCAGGAGGGATGTGAGCGCCATGGTTGACCATCAGACTGACAATTGGCTTCTCCTACTCTGTTTGGGCACTTTTGGCAATGTTCAACTAAGGCTGCCAGGGCTTGCTCTGTAATGTGCTGTACTTACTGTGGTGTGTGCGGTCAGTGCAGGTGACTGATGTTTGTCTGTTTCCCTATTGTTTGCAGATACATCCACGGCCACAGGAGGGGACAGCTCCACGGACCAGGAGGAGCCGCAGAGCCAGACTGGGTCAGCAGCCGAGGACTGGTCGGAGGGACCCAGTGGCACGGAGGGCGAGGGGAGCCACACCGAGGAGTCCTCAGCACCATCCACCTCAGCTGAGGACCAAAGCAGCTCGGAGGATGACTCCCTTGTGGAGGCGGGTGTCAGCAGCCACCACACCCCAGCTAGTATTGCTGTCCCCACCACCACCACCACCACCACCGCCCTCCCATCGGCTCCCATTCCAGAGGTCCGTGGAGGCTCCCGTGTTCGGGAGCGTGTCTCCTTCGTGCCAGGCACCGCACCCCCTGCCCCTGTGTCCCCTGCTGCCCTGAGTGAGGAGTCTGTGTACCTACTTCGCCAGCTCCATGTAGGGCAGACAGCAGTGCTAAGTGTCCTCCATCCCCACACCACTCTGTTGACTCAGCTGGTGTCGTTCATGGAGGGCATCTCATCGGGCATGTCTGCCCTACAGAGGAGCAATAGGTCCATGGACTCCTCCCTGATGGCAGCAGTGTCCCTCCTCCAACAGTCCCTCGCCCCTCCTACCTCTGCCCCATCCACACTTCCTGGCACCCTACCTGTCCCAAGCACATGCACACCTGCACATTCACCCAAACACACAGACACGGGCAGCACAGACACACCCACTCCAAAAACAAGACGTGCACGCAGGCATGGGGACTGATACCACACCCACAGGGGATGGGGGACAGACACACACACAGGCATCCACAGTCACTCCGCACTCCTCCGATACCTCTCCCTCCAAGGCCCCTTCACTTGCCTCACCTGCAACCCCACCTACACAGCGGGTCTTCCTCTTTGACCTCGGCCTCTTCCCCTCCAATGCAGCTGATCCAGCATACAGGGGGAAGAGGAAGCCCACCCACACAGAGGGCAGTGCCCCTCACCTCCGGACACCCTCCCCCAGGCACAGACAGACTGACGCCCCCATCCGCAAGTCCCCCCGGACCCGGAAGAGCAAGACCCCGCCGCCGCCCTCCAGCTCAATCACCAAGTCTCCTTCCTCCATCCCTCAGGCCCCCACTCCACAGGTGCCCCCACCACACCCTGCCCCAGGTTCCCCCACCCACAGATACACCATCCCCAAAATGATCCGGCCTTCTCCCCCTGCCACTTGCTCTTCCAGCACCACACCCCCCGCTGCGCATGTCTGTGTCACTGGTGTGGAGACGGTGTCCTCCCCCTCTGTCCTGCCCACCTTACCTGAACCCCATTCTACTCCCCTGGAGATAGGCACTGCAGTGGAGTCCACTACCACCCCGTCTGACTTGGGCACTGCAGTGGGGAACCTGTCCACTCCATCTGCAAGGACCACTGCATTCGTGCCGGCACCCACGCCATCTGACTCATGCCCCCCAGTTGTGCCAGCACACACCATGTCAGACACCTCCACTGCAGTTGTCAGTGACTCTCCAGCACCCACCACCCCTTCCCTGCCTCCTTCTGGTGAGCCCTGATCCTGTCCCTGCGGTGCCTGGCCTGCCCCCCGTATGCCCCTTCTAGGGGAATGTCCCTGGTGTGTAGCAGTGCAGGCATGCGAAGGGTGACATCTGGCACTGTCACCATGTTTGGACTCTTGTTTTGGACTGGCCATTGGCCTTTGTGTTTTTCTGGACTTCCACTTTTTAAAAACACACATGCTGAATAAAGCTACTTTCTGTTCTCTGGTGGTTTTGCTTCTGATGTACATGATGTTGATGTTGCTAACCGTGCCCTTGCTGCAGTGATGATGATTTTTGATCTCAGGAAAATGAAGTGTTACTGTGCAGGACCCCATGTGGTCCAGGGGGAATGTGTCCTATCCTGTTGTGTATCCATGTTATCCTTTGCAGCAATATGAGGGTGTCATGTTTTCAATATTTGGCAATGGGATTTCCTACTTACATTTGCAATATCACATCTGTGGCTTACACCCCTGCACATCTGTTGTGCTTGCCATTGTTCAATTAGTCTACTTCCCTGACCGTGTGACCATCTCCACTGGACATGCTAGTTTGGGCATCAATGGGGAAGGAATCAGCTGTGTTATCAGTGCAACTTGCTATACATGTGTGTTGGATCTGTGCTGATGATTTCGGTGACACTCCCATGACCAGGCTGATATGACAGGAGCCTTCATTTTGTGCAAATTGTTGACTGTGTGACCAAGTGTTCTGCTGACATGATAGAGCCCTACTGAGACAACGTATGGCACAGCTTTCCTTACACAGGAGTGGAGTCCCCTCATGGCAGTGTGTGAATCTGTGACATTGCCTGAGCACAAGGTGTGTGTTGTGTGAGCATGTCTGTGTGTGTTCACTTCCATTTTGCTAGGCAGGCTGGGATCCCTAGTGATGTTCCTGTTTGTGATGCTTGCTGAGTTGACCTATGTTCCCCCCAAGTCATCTCCCTGGGTTCGCTGTGATGTGGGTGCATGGCACATTACTGGTCATCAGGGTGTCACCCATAGGTGTGTTTGCTGTCAGGGCTGGGTTTGTGGGCAAACGCAGATGGGACACAGTCAGGATTCCCCTTGGCACTTGTTGGTTACACCGGTCATGTAATTTCCAGTTTGTGTTGGCTTTCAGTGATTGTGACATGTTGTGTGTGTGACTGCTGCCACTCCTCAGGGTCAGAGCTGCAATGTTGGAAGTTGTCTATGTGTGTTCTTTGTAGGTGACCTTGGCTTCTTCATTGTTGTGTGTTTGTGGCCGGGATCCCATTGGTTGGTGTGGTATTGACGTCATGTCCATGTACGGCATACTGTGCAGTGTGTCAGACATTCACGAGTCTTGTTGAGTGGCCATGTGTGATGGGTTTCTGCACCTTAGTTGCCACCACCACCCCTGGGATTGTCATGGGTGCATGTGCAATGTCACCAGTGCATGTGAGCTTCACTGCTGCACATTGGTGGAGATCATGGTGTGTGGTGTTGAGTGTGTGCAGATGGGAGTTGTTGCACGGCTAGACCCCTGCCTCCATGTTGGCCTTGGCTGACAGGCTGTGCTGATTGATTTGTGCTTGTGTAGGTGTGGTGGTAGTTTGTTGCTCAGGGCACATGACTGTGGTTCACTGCGTGGACGACATCTAGCTTTGTCATCACAGTGGGATTATCATGTAGGCCAGTGTCAACACAATGTGGGGACCCTGGGGGTAGTGCTGTGGTGGGTCTGTGTCTTGCTGTGTTAGTTGCTGTTCCTACAGGCCTGTGTGACCTGTGTAATTTGGGCTCACTCTCATCTGACAATGCCTTATTGCCCACAGAGGGGATTTGGACCCATGAGTTTCTTTTGTGTGGCACTGTATGCACATCTGTGTAATTGGTATTCAGGCCTCCTCATGTGTTGTGTGGTTGCCTGGGGACACTGGCACCCCCCCTCACCTGTTGTGTTTGATATGGAGTGTGGGGCTGCCTGTTTGTGTTTGTGCATCTGAACCACTGCATTGGCATATCTTTGGTGTGCCATTGGCTGTGTGTTGTCTTGTGGGTTTCCCCTGCTGTCCCTGGGACTCCTAGGTCATCAGTCAGCACAATGATCATGGTTTGTGTGTCCCATTGCTGCCATGGTATGGTATTTGTTCACCTCACATCTGCAGACTCCACAGGATATCTACATTTGTGTGCCCATTGGTGCAAATATGTGGGTCTGCATTGTGATGGTCACTTCTGTCATTGTGTAATTGATGAATGTTGACAGTGTCAGCCCCCATGGGTGATGTTTGTCTGCACATGGCCAAAGGTATGTCTTATTTGCACTGCACTGTTTGCCTCACCCAATCTATGTTGCTATGGGACACAAGCACTACTTTGCCACTGATGTGTTTGTTGTTCTGTGACCAGGAATCATCCATGCTGTTTGGCAATTGCAGCTTTTTCCATGTCAACACTTACCTTTTGGTCACTGTGATGATGGGGGCTTAGACCCCATTGCCACAATGTTCAAAATGTGCTTCAGCTATGGACCCCACACTTACCTTTTGGTCACTGTGATTATGGGGGCTTAGACCCCATTGCCACATTGTTCAAAATGTGCTTCAGGTATGGACCCCACACTTACCTTTTGGTCACTGTGATGATGGGGGCTTAGACCCCATTGCCACAATGTTCAAAATGTGCTTCAGCTATGGACCCCACACTTACCTTTTGGTCACTGTGATGATGGGGGCTTAGACCCCATTGCCACAATGTTCAAAATGTGCTTCAGCTATGGACCCCACACTTACCTTTTGGTCACTGTGATGATGGGGGCTTAGACCCCATTGCCACAATGTTCAAAATGTGCTTCAGCTATGGACCCCACACTTACCTTTTGGTCACTGTGATGATGGGGGCTTAGACCCCATTGCCACAATGTTCAAAATGTGCTTCAGGTATGGACCCCACACTTACCATTTGGTCACTGTGATGATGGGGGCTTAGACCCCATTGCCACAATGTTCAAAATGTGCTTCAGGTATGGACCCCACACTTATCTTTTGGCCACTGTGATGATGGGGGCTTAGACCCCATTGCCACAATGTTCAAAATGTGCTTCAGCTATGGACCCCACACTTACCTTTTGGTCACTGTGATGATGGGGGTTGGACCCCATTGCCACAGTGGTCATGGTCTGCTTGCATTGTGGAGGCCACACACATTTATGTGTGACACATGTGATAGGGGGTCACATTGTATGTTCAATGTCATGTTCAGTGTTGTAGGCATTTGACACAGTCTACACACGCTTGTCATGGTGTTGGGAGTCAGTTTTTTTCTTACATTCCTTATGTTGGGGTATGCTGGTTGTGTCATGCATTACCCATCCTATGAGTAGGGGTGGTGTGGGTGGTGGGCATCCAGCCCCCCATGGGTAGGGGTGGTGGTAGAGACAGGCATCCAGCCCCCCATGGGTGGGGTGGTGGTAGTGGTAGGCATCTAGCACCCCAAGAGTAGGGGTGGTAGTAGTGGTAGGCATCTAGCACCCCCTGAGTAGGGGTGGTGGTAGTGACAGGCATCCAGCACCCCATGGGTAGGGGTGGTGGTAGTGACAGGCATCAAGCCCCCCATGGGTAGGGGTGGTGGTAGTGGTAGGCATCTAGCACCCCAAGAGTAGGGGTGGTAGTAGTGGTAGGCATCTAGCACCCCCTGAGTAGGGGTGGTGGTAGTGACAGGCATCCAGCACCCCATGGGTAGGGGTGGTGGTAGTGACAGGCATCCAGCCCCCATGGGTAGGGGTGGTGGTAGTGGTAGGCATCTAGCACCCTAGGAGTAGGGGTGGTAGTAGTGACAGGTATCCAGCCCCCCATGAGTGGGGATGGTAGTAGTGGTAGGCATCTAGCACCCCCTGAGTAGGGGTGGTGGTAGTGGTAGGCATCTAGCACCCCCTGAGTAAGGGTGGTGGTAGTGGTAGGCATCCAGCCCCCCATGGGTAGGGGTGGTAGTAGTGGTAGGCATCTAGCACCCCCTGAGTAGGGGTGGTAGTAGTGGTAGGCATCTAGCACCCCCTGAGGAGGGGTGGTGGTAGTGGTAGGCATCCAGCCCCCCATGGGTAGGGGTGGTGGTAGTGACAGGCATCCAGCCCCCCATGGGTAGGGGTGGTGGTAGTGGTAGGCATCTAGCACCCCAAGAGTAGGGGTGGTGGTAGTGGTAGGCATCTAGCACCCCAAGAGTAGGGGTGGTAGTAGTGGTAGGCATCCAGGCCCCCATGGGTAGGGGTGGTGGTAGTGGTAGGCATCTAGCACCCCCTGAGTAGGGGTGGTGGTAGTGGTAGGCATCCAGCCCCCCATGGGTAGGGGTGGTGGTAGTGACAGGCATCCAGCCCCCCATGGGTAGGGGTGGTGGTAGTGGTAGGCATCTAGCACCCCAAGAGTAGGGGTGGTGGTAGTGGTAGGCATCTAGCACCCCAAGGGTGGTAGTAGTGGTAGGCATCCAGCACCCCATGGGTAGGGGTGGTGGTAGTGGTAGGCATCTAGCACCCCCTGAGTAGGGGTGGTGGTAGTGACAGGTATCCAGCCCCCCATGAGTGGGGATGGTAGTAGTGGTAGGCATCTAGCACCCCCTGAGTAGGGGTGGTGGTAGTGGTAGGCATCCAGCCCCCCATGGGTAGGGGTGGTGGTAGTGGTAGGCATCTAGCACCCCAAGAGTTGTGGTGGTAGTAGTGACAGGTATCCAGCCCCCCATGAGTGGGGATGGTAGTAGTGGTAGGCATCTAGCACACCAAGAGTAGGGGTGGTAGTAGTGGTAGGCATCTAGCACCCCCTGAGTAGGGGTGGTGGTAGTGACAGGCATCCAGCACCCCATGGGTAGGGGTGGTGGTAGTGACAGGCATCCAGCACCCCATGGGTAGGGTTGGTGGTAGTGACAGGCATCCATCCCCCCATGGGTAGGGGTGGTGGTAGTGGTAGGCATCTAGCACCCCAGGAGTAGGTGTGGTAGTAGTGACAGGTATCCAGCCCTCCATGAGTGGGGATGGTAGTAGTGGTAGGCATCTAGTACCCCCTGAGTAGGGGTGGTAGTAGTGGTAGGCATCTAGCACCCCTGAGTAGGGGTGGTGGTAGTGGTAGGCATCCAGCCCCCATGGGTAGGGGTGGTAGTAGTGGTAGGCATCTAGCACCCCTGAGTAGGGGTGGTGGTAGTGGTAGGCATCCAGCCCCCATGCGTAGGGGTGGTAGTAGTGGTAGGGCATCTAGCACCCCTGAGTAGGGGTGGTAGTAGTGGTAGGCATCTAGCACCCCTGAGTAGGGGTGGTGGTAGTGGTAGGCATCCAGCCCCCATGGGTAGGGGTGGTGGTAGTGACAGGCATCCAGCCCCCCATGGGTAGGGGTGGTGGTAGTGGTAGGCATCTAGCACCCCAAGAGTAGGGGTGGTAGTAGTGACAGGTATCCAGCCCCCATGAGTGGGGATGGTAGTAGTGGTAGGCATCTAGCACCCCCTGAGTGGGGGTGGTGGTAGTGGTAGGCATCCAGCCCCCCATGGGTAGGGGTGTAGCAGTGGTAGGCATCTAGCACCCCCTGAGTAGGGGTGGTGGTAGTGGTAGGCATCCAGCCCCCCATGGGTAGGGGTGGTGGTAGTGACAGGCATCCAGCCCCCATGGGTAGGGGTGGTGGTAGTGGTGAGGCATCTAGCACCCCATGGGTAGGGATGGTGGTAGTGGTAGGCATCTAGCACCCCTGAGTAGGGGTGGTGGTAGTGGTGGGCATCCAGCCCCCATGGGTAGGGGTGGTGGTAGTGGTAGGGCATCTAGCACCCCATGGGTAGGGGTGGTGGTAGTGGTAGGCATCTAGCACCCCTGAGTAGGGGTGGTGGTAGTGGTAGGCATCCAGCCCCCATGGGTAGGGGTGGTGGTAGTGACAGGCATCCAGCACCCCATGGGTAGGGGTGGTGGTAGTGACAGGCATCCAGCTCCCCATGGGTAGGGGTGGTGGTAGTGGTAGGCATCTAGCACCCCAAGAGTAGGGGTGGTAGTAGTGGTAGGCATCCAGGCCCCCATTGGGTGTATATGGCATTGGTGATAGCCATCCCGCCCCTATGGTTCTGCTGTTCCTGGTGTGAGTCATTTCTGCATCCCTATGTGTGTGTGTTATATGTCTGGTACGTGTCGTTTGTTTGTGTGGTGGGTGTTTGACTTACCTTCTGCGCCGTACGCGTCCGTACCAGTTCCGGTAATAGATGTAGAGTATTGGTAGGACCTGCGCGATGGGATTCATGGTTGGTTCGTCTCGTTCGTCTTTCTCGTTGCTTCGCCTCGTCCTCGTGGCTGGCGTGTTCGTCTCGTAGCCGTGGATCATCTTGTTGCGCGAATCGGAGCTTATGTGCGCCTCTCCCGGATGCTCTGACGTGCCTTGCGTGGCGACGGGTTCGGCGCGTACGGAGTGCACATCGTACTAGTCCGGCCGGACGGTGCTGTATTTTGGCTTCCGTGCGACTCGATTCTGCGTTTACGGATCCGGCTCGGGCGGGGATCAGGAGCTGCATTGGGTGAGTACGGCTGGGTCGGGATCGGGGCTGTTGTGCGCATCGTACTTGTTCGTTCGGACGTATGTTCGAATCGGTCGGGAAACACGCATTCGGCTTGGTTTTTTTCCGGACAAATAGTGTTAGGTGCGCCTCCGCCCGAGATCGGAATCGGCCCCTTGGGCTCCAAATACACTTGAGTCGTCTTAAAAGATGGAAGGATTGTGGTCTAGAGGAATTGGGGCACTTTTTTATCAATAATAAACTAATTTCCTGGCATGAGGTCCAAAGTAGATATGGAGACCGTAATAAGCCCGGCTTTTTGGAGTATCTGCAGATTGTAAATTTTATAAATAGATATAATCTATCATCCAGCGGTGCTCCAACAAAGCAGGTGAGCGCATTATACAGAGCCAAATTAAGGGGGTTGGAAACTGGTACGCTCAGCTGATAAAGTGTAATGAGTCTCCCCTGGTGGAGGAATTCTTGGGAAGAGTAATACGGGAAACCAATTGCTCTTTCTCTCGCCAGGAATGGCAGTCCATAGCTCAGTTAGGGAGTAAGGCACTAAGAGCAGCCAACTTTAAAAGGATGGCTTTTCTATCTCGGTGGCTGGCTTTTTATACCCCTAAAACGCTGACTAAAAGACATCTGGAAGTGGAAAATAGATGTTTTCGATGTCAGGCAGAAGGGAAGGGGTTGGCTCCACACATTCTTTACGTGCCCAAAACTGGAGTTATTCTGGATCAAGATCTTCTCGGCTATAAGCCAGGCAATTCAGAAGAGGCTCGACCCAGAGGCAGAGGTAGCTCTCTTTGGCATTTCTAAAGTAAGATTTGATCTTACAAAAGCAGAAGAGACCTACACGGCGATTTGTTCTCTTGTTGCTCGTTCCCTAATTCTCCAAAATTGGAGGTCAGAAGATGTACCTTCCTATGCTAAAAGGCTAAACAAAATTAAACGAACCATGATGCTTGAAGAAGCATATGCCAAGAGGGTAGGTGCTACAAGAAAATTTAATGCTGTTTGGAAATTTTTGGAGAATTCTGAAACTATGGTGGAAATATAAACCCTATAGACATTGCACTTTAACGCCGGGGAGCATTATAGCACATCACACTTTTTTTGGCATGCTCGAGATGCATTTAAATTAAAAAAAATTAAAAAAAGGCACGTTAGCACTTTTACACTGCAGCATTTCAGCAGGGAAACTTTTGCACATTCGTGATTGGTTATAATACCGTTTTAAGTAGTACTTATAATACTTTATACTTTATAATGAAATTATTCCAGCTTTTACGAAGATTTTTTGTAAACGCATAGGCCCTTGAACAATCTCAGTATAAATACTTCTGGTCACTTTAGCACTCGAGCACTTTAGAATTCTAATGAGTATGATTTGTTTATTTTTAAACAATGAAAGACACAGCCAGACCTCTGTTGCCATCTATCTTCTGTTTATCTCTCGGTATTTAATCCATGTTGGTTCCATTGGAATAACGAATAAGATTTATTGATCGAAAAATGTCAGTGCTAATTTCTGTTGATTATTGTGACTATTATGTATTTTATGCCCATCTGCTCTGCTCAATAAAAAATAAAAAAAAATAAAAAGAAGAACCGAGTCACATGAAAAAGGTTGAAAAATGTTGTAAATGTAGGAAAGGGGTCAGGATAGAAATACCCTGACCCACTAGGGCTGGTCAGGGGTTCCCACAGGGACCCCCAGTGCCAAAAAAAGCATTTTGTTCCCGTTTTTTTGGCGGATCTCGCGCTGGTGTGTGAATCCCACCGAGAAAACAAAAAAAAATGAAGCGTGGTCTCCCTCGCTTTGTTTTCCTTAAGCCACCGGGAGGACCAGGTCCCGGGGGCAATGTGTTACTATATAGTGGGGGCCCGCGGGGGCCCCTGCAGCCCCGGGGACAGCCACCTCCCCCGGGCTTTATCGAAAATGTGCGGGGGGGCACGTAGTCCCCCCCGCAGCCCCGGGGACCGCCACCTCCCCAGGCTTTATTTTTTTAAGGGAGGGGGCCTCGTAGGCCCCCCTAAGCCCCGGGGACTGCCACCTCCCCAGGGCTTTATTAAAATAGGGTGGGGGGGCCTTGCGGGCCCCCCAAGCCCTGGGGACCGCCACCTCCCCGGGGCTGAAATTAATTAATTTAAGTGTGAGGGGGCTCCTGCCCCTCCCCACACTGCCCTGGGGACCACCACTTCCCTGGGGCAATTTTAAATAAAAGGCGGGGGTCCGTTGCGGCCCCAGGGACCACCACCTCCCCCGGGCTTTAAAAATGCTAGGAGGGGGGCCGCGGGGCCCCCCCTCCTGGAGACCTCGTTGGCCCTGGGGACCGCCACCCCCCAGGGCCGGCCCCTGCAATGTCCCAGGGTGCCCACCCCCGGGACATTGCTGTTTGCTATGGCAGGGCGGGAGTACAGCTCCCGCCCTGTCTTAGCAAACACTGCTTTGCTTCGTTGAAGCGAGAGCAGGAAACCTGCTCTCGCTTCAACGAAGCAAAGCAGAATTGCAGAATTGCTTTTAGGCAAGGGGAGCTGCATGTTAGCAGCTCCCCTTGTCCAAAAGCAATGCCAGCTCCCGCAGGAGGCGGGGAGCCGGCAGGGACCGTGGGGGCATTGGGGCTCCCCCCACAGTCCCCAACGCTGAGGCCAAACCCCAGGGGATTTATTTTTAAGAAAATAGTGGCAGGCCCCGGGGGATGGGGTCCCTGGGGCCATTATTGGCCTGAGGAGGGGGGCCGCATGGTCACCCTCCTTATTTATTAAAAGAAATAAATGCTGGCAGGCCCCGGGGGATGGGTTCCCCGGGGCGAATACCAAATTATGGTAGTGGGGAGGTTTTTTTTTCTTTCAAGTTTGGATTTGCGACTCCAACGCAGCTCTCAGCGCGGCCCCCCGTGTAATTGCGATGGGTTCGCGACTCCAGGCAAAATCAAAAAAAGAGTATATATGTTTTTGAAAAATTAAGAATATATGTTGGGTTATAGGGTGGCTCTAAAAAGAGCCCTTGTTTTTATTTTGACTTTGTTGTAGCTACATGTAAGTGCGGATGCACAGCTTAAGGTTGTTGAGGAAGACTCTGTTCCCTTGATCTGTGAAGTGCACTCCATCACTTCTGTAGATCTCGTCCATATGAAAACGTAGATTGTTGTTGTAGATGGACCCCATTCTATGATCTCTGAGGTATGCAGAAACAGCTTTATTGACATTCTTTCTAGCTTTCTCAATCTGTGGACAGAATTGATTTTACCACTTCCATTTCTGTCTTTGGCATATATTAGAAAATACAAAGACAGTTTGAGGTAAAATCAATATCAATTGTGCAAAGGTGTCCTTCATTAGCATTTTCAGACCTACCCCAGTCAATGTGCCTAGGTCATTGCCACCACAGTGCACAATCATGAGGTCAGGGGGTTGGAGATGCAAAAAGGTTTTAACCAAAGGCATCAATTGGTGCCACTTTAATCCTCTCTGTGCAATCCATTTAATAGCCACATTTTGCAAAGCTAGGTCTTTGTCAATACCTCTGCGTTCAGCATACCTTTTGCACCAGAAAACATAGCTGTGTCCAACAATCCATACTGTAAGCATCTTGAAGGGATGTCTGGAAGTAATGTAAAGATGTCTGTAGCTGAGGTAGTCAGTTGGTAGAATGAGAGGTATCTAAAATGGTGGACAAGATGCTGTTTTTAAAAAAGTAGAGAATTGATTGGCTGCTTAAGAACATTGTACATTCAAAAATAGGATGCATGTTACTTTCTTTAAAAAGCATGTTTCTTATTGGTTAGTAAAAAATGTTTGAAAGGTACAGTAGATAGGATAAGGTCATTTTTTGCAAACGTCATCTACACCTGCTGTTTGCATTTGTAACCTTGTGTGCTGAACTTGAAAATATGGTGAACTTGTGACCTGTGAGTTCAGTTGAATGTTCTATGAACTGTTACTATGGAAACTGGCATTAAGCAGAATGGGGGAAGGGTTGAAACTTAACTGTGGTCTTAAAATGTGAAATTGTAATTTATATATAAGTGATATGTTATTAAAGTAAGATTTCCCAAGTCAGTACTATCTTTAAAAGTAGTGTGTTCTTAAAAAATAGTACTATTTTTATTTGTAATATATTTTTGAACTCCCGTATGGATTTGCGGCTCCATCGCGTTGGTGCACGGTGGAGTCGCGACTCCAAAAAATTCCAGAACCAGTTTGGGCACTTTTAGAAGTCAGTTGGTAAGGGTTAATATGTCTAACCAATAGAAATGTGATTTATAATTTGAAATAATGCAGGAAGCAATGTGATTTGTTACTTACATGTATTTGTGTGGAGAAAGAGAGGGAAAGTTTGCCATTACTGGTTTTACCTTGCTGAGAGTGGTGCATTACATTGATTGTGTACATAAGAAAATCTTTTATGAGTTTGTGATATTTTATATTCTACAAATCAATTTGGAAGGTGAGTTATAAATGTGTGAGGTGTATTATGTATTACTTTCATTTTTAATCTTTAAAAATTATTGATGAACTGTGATATTTGAAATATATTATTAAATGTAGAGATGTGTATTGTAGTTTGTTTTATTGTAGTTAAATGTTGTTTGAAGTAGATTCTGTATAGTAATATGTGTATATTGGAAGATGGATTAGTGATTATGGTAGTTTGTTTTAGTGTGTGGATATGTACATTTGTAGTATACCGCATAATTTCAGCTGTTGCTTCAAAATTGGAGGTGGAGTCTGTCAAGTTTTAAGGTGTGGATGGACTTCTCTCTCAAGTATGTTTCTACTTGTATATGTATTTTCATATGTCATACATTTAAAGGTGCATGATGTATAACAAAGAGGTGTTGTTGCTTTTTATGTGGTAGTCTCAAGACTGTGAGTAGTAGTGGAATGGTGAAGATGCAGCATAATAGTGTGGTTTGAAAGATGTTGACATAAGGTATTATTGATTAGGGTTCTTTTTATAAGTTTCTAGAGAGGTACAGTTGAAGTATGCCACATAATTTTTGGTGTTTCCTTAAAATTGGAAGTTTGTTCTGTGAATTTTTAAGGTTTGGATAGTGTTATGGTACAGACATATTCATGTATGCTTTTACGAATATGGTGAGACTTTTAGTAAAGACATGTGAAGGGTTCCTGCTTTGTATTTGGGTAGGTGTAACATTATAAGTAGTTGTAGAATGGTAAAGCAGCAGTTTGAAAGTGAGGTTTGAGATGTCTGTAGAGATGCTATTTATTAGAGAAATTTGTATGATGTGAGGAAAGTTATATTTCATATATACCGCATAATTTTCAGTGTCTGATTGAAAATTGAAGTGAAGTCTGTGAGGTTTTGAGCTGTGGATGGT
The DNA here is from genome assembly GCA_963921515.1 of Calotriton arnoldi. Classification (NCBI taxonomy): domain Eukaryota; kingdom Metazoa; phylum Chordata; class Amphibia; order Caudata; family Salamandridae; genus Calotriton; species Calotriton arnoldi. The sequence continues at coordinate 123,863 of CAWUFW010017141.1, read as the reverse complement.
GTTGTGACTGAGATACGTGTCTACTTGCATATGTATTATGGTATGTGTTATGTGTGCGAAGATGATAGAATAAGAAAACATAGTTATACATTTATCTGTATATTACTTTTATATATGATGCTGCTAGCATATGCTGCTATGTACTCCTGTAATCTCCCAAATATTACCCCTGTAATAATGGAATCACCAGCCATTACCTATGTACTCCTCTAATCCCCCAGACATAACTCCTGCAATCATGCAATCATCAGTGCGTTAGCTATACACTGGTTTAATCATGCAGGCACTACCCTTGCACTCCTCCAATCACCCTGTCAGGATCTAAGCACACCTCCAATCACTTAGCCAGTGCCTATGCACTTAAAAAATCATCCAGGCACTAACTTTACACTTTTGCAATCATTGAGGCACTATCACAGTATTACTGTAATCACCCAGGCAGTACTGATTCACTTATAAAATCACCCAGGCACTTTCTATGTACTCCTGTAGTCCCCCAGATATTACCTCTGAAGTCATGCAATCACCAATGCATTAGCTATACACTGGTTCAATCACCCAGGTAATACCCTTGCACTCCTCCAATTTCCTTTTCAGGATCTATGCACTCCTCCAATCACTCAGTCAGTATGCATGCACTTATGAAATCACCCACTCACTTGGTATGTACTCCAGTAATCCCCTAGATATTACCCCTGCAGTCATGCAATCAACCAGGTACTGGTTATGTACTACTCCTGCAGTCATGCAATCATGCAGGCTGTACCTATGCACTCATGTAATAACCCAGTCACTACCTGTACACTCATGCAATCACCCAGGTTCTACTCATGCAGTCCTCCAATCACCCAGGCACTACACATGCACTCTTCCATGCACCCAGGCATTACCCATGCACTCTTCCATGCACCCAGGCATTACCCATGCACTCCTCTAATCACCCAGATATTATCCCTGCACTCATACAATCACCCTGTATGATATGTAGAATCATCTAGGTCCTACTGTTGCACTCATCTATTCACCAAGGCACTTCATAGTGAGTCATCTATGTCTTCAGGTGCTATTTATACACTTATTCATGCACTGAACTTTTATGTGTGCACTCATGTAATTATCCAGTCACTATTCATCTTCTCCTGTAATTACCCAGCAACTATCTTTGGAGTCATACAATCACCCAAGTACTATCCATGGTGTTTTGCAATCAATCAGGCAGATCTATTACATGTCTCAGTTTCTAGGTTTCACTATATTTGAGAAATATTGTATATATATTTCTTTTAGATATGATGATGCTTTGAAAAGGTAGAGACATATGTATGCATGCTTTTAACGATATGGAGAGACTTATGGTTGAGTCATGTAATAGTCTGCTGTTTTATATTTGGCTAGGCCCAACACTCAGTTGGGCTGTTAGAAAACACCCTAGTACTACCCAAGCAGTCTTCCAATGATCCAGGCAGTACATATGCACTGATGCAATTACCCAGGCATTACCCCTGCACTCATGCAATTACCCAGGCAGTAGCTATGCACTCATGCAATCACCAAGGTATTACCCAAGCACTCTTTGAATCATGTAGCCGCTACTCGTGCACTTATATAATCACTCAGGCACTAACTTTGTACTCTTTCAATCACAGAGGCACTAGCCTTGTACTTATGTAATCACTCATACAGTAGTCATGGTGTTATGAGATCACCCAGGCACTACTTTTACACTCATTTATTCACTCAGGCGTTATCTCAGTAGTTCTGAAATCACCCAAGAAGTATCCATGCTCTTATAAAATCACCCAGTCAATTTCTATGTAGTCATGTAAATCACCAGATATTACTCCTGTAGTCATGCAGTCACCCAGGCGTTAGCTATGTACTCCTTTAATCCCCCAGATATTACCTCTGTACTCATGCAATCACCAATGCATTAGCTATACAGTGATTCAATTACCGAGGCACTATCCTTACACTCTCTCAATCACGGAGGCGCTACTCTTGTACTTATGTAATCACTCAGGGAATACTCAGGCACTTATAAAATCACTGAGGCACTACCTTTGCACTCCTGTAATCACTCAGGTAGTACCTTAGTACTTCTGTAATCACCCAGGCAGCACTCATGGACTTATAAAATCACTCACTCACTTCTTATGTACTCCAATAATCCCCCAGATATTACCCCTGCAATCATGCAATCACCTAGGCACTAGTTATGTACTACCCCTACAGTTATAGATTCATGCAGTCTCTATGTATGCACTCATGTAATAACCCAGGCACTATCCTTGCAGTCATAGAATCATCCAGGCCCTACTGTTGCACTCATCTATTCACCTAGGCACTTCTTAGTGAGTGATCTATGCCTTCAGGTGCTATTTATACACTTATCCATGCACTGAACTTTTATGTGTGCACTCATGTAATTAGCCGGTCACTATCCATCTTCTCCGACAATTACCCAGCGAGTACCTTTGGAGTCATACAATCACACAAGTACTATCCATGGTGTTTTGGAATCACTCAGGCATATCTATTACATGTCTCAGTTTCTAGGTTTGACTATATTTCAGAAATATTGTATATATATTTCTTTTAGCTATGATGATGATTTGAAAATGTAGAGACATATGTATGCATGCTTTTAACGATATGGAGAGACTTATGGTTGAGTCATGTAATAGTCTGCTGTTTTATATTTGGCTAGGCCCAACACTCATGCAGTTATAAATCATCCTAGTACTACCCATGCAGTCTTCCAATGATCCAGGCAGTACATATGCACTGATGCAATCACCCAGGCGTTACCCCTGCACTCATGCAATCACCCAGGCAGTAGCTATGCACTCATGCAATCACTAAGGTATTACCCATGCACTCTTCGAATTATTTAGCCACTACTCATGCACTTATATAATCACTCAGGCACTAACGTTCTACTCTTTCAATCACAGAGGCACTAGCCTTGTACTTATGTAATTACTCATACAGTAGTCATGGTGTTATGAGATCACCCAGGCACTACTTTTGCACTCATTTATTCACTCAGGCGTTACCTCAGTAGTCCTGAAATCACCCAAGAAATACCCATGCACTTATAAAATCACTGAGTCACTTTGTATGTAGTCATGTAAATCACCAGATATTACTCCTGTAGTCATGCAGTCACCCTGGTGTTACTGATGTATTCCTTTAATTTCCCAGAGGTTACTTCTGTATTCATGCAATCACCAATGCATTAGCTGTACAGTGCTTCCATTACCGAGGCACTATCCTTGCACTCTTTCAATCAGGGAGGCACTATTCTTGTACTTATGTAATCACTCAGGTAATACTGATGCATTTATAAAATCACCGAGGCACTACCTATGCACTCCTGTAATCACTCAGGCAGTTCCTTAGTACTTCTGTAGTCACCCAGGCAGTACTCATGGACTTATAAAATCACCCACTCACTTCCTATGTACAGCAGTAATCCCCCAGATATTACCTCTGCAATCATGCAATCACACAGGCATTAGTTATGTACTACCCTTACAGTTATAGATTCATGCAGTCTCTACCTATGCACTCATGTAATAACCCAGGCACTACCCTTGCAGTCATAGAATCATCCAGACACTACTGTTGCACTCATCTATTCACGTTGGCACTTCTTAGTGAGTGATCTATGCCTTCAGGTGCTATTTCTACACTTAACCATGCACTGAATCTTTATGTGTGCACTCATGTAATTAGCCAGTCACTATCCATCTTCTCCTGCAATTACCCAGCGAGTACCTTTGGAGTCATACAATCATCCAAGTACTATCCATGGTGTTTTGCAATCACTCAGGCATATCTATTACATGTCTCAGTTTCTAGGTTTGACTATATTTCAGAAATATTGTATATATATTTCTTTTAGATATGATGATGATTTGAAAAGGTAGAGACATATGTATGCATGCTTTTAACGATATGGAGAGACTTATGGTTGAGTCATGTAATAGTCTGCTGTTTTATATTTGGCTAAGCCCAACACTCATGCACTTATAAAACACCCTAGTACTACCCATGCAGTCTTCCAATGATCCAGGCAGTACATATGTACTGATGCAATCACCCAGACATCACCCCTGCACTCATGCAATCACCCAGGCAGTAGCTATGCACGCATGCAATCACCAAGGTATTACCCATGCACTCTTTGATTCATGTAGTCACTACTCATGCACTTATATAATCACTCAGGCACTAACATTATACTCTTTCAATCACAGAGGCACTAGCCTTATACTTATGTAATCACTCATACAGTAGTCATGGTGTTATGAGATCACCCAGGCACTACTTTTACACTCATTTATTCACTCAGGCGTTACCTCAGTAGTCCTGAAATCACCCAAGAAGTACCCATGCAGTTATGAAATCACTCACTCACTATGTATGTAGTCATGTAAATCACCAGATATTACTCCTGTAGTCATGCAGTCACCCTGGTCTTAATTATATATTCCTTTAATCCCCCAGAGGTTACTTCAGTATTCATGCAATCACGAATGCATTAGCTATACAGTGCTTCAATTACCAAGGCACTATCCTTGCACTCTCTTAATCACGGAGGCACTACACTTGTACTTATGTAATCACTCAGGGAATACTCATGCACTTATATAATCACTCAGGCACTAACATTATACTCTTTCAATCACAGAGGCACTAGCCTTATACTTATGTAATCACTCATACAGTAGTCATGGTGTTATGAGATCACCCAGGCACTACTTTTACACTCATTTATTCACTCAGGCGTTATCTCAGTAGTTCTGAAATCACCCAAGAAGTATCCATGCTCTTATAAAATCACCCAGTCAATTTCTATGTAGTCATGTAAATCACCAGATATTACTCCTGTAGTCATGCAGTCACCCAGACGTTAGCTATGTACTCCTTTAATCCCCCAGATATTACCTCTGTACTCATGCAATCACCAATGCATTAGCTATACAGTGATTCAATTACCGAGGCACTATCCTTACACTCTCTCAATCACGGAGGCGCTACTCTTGTACTTATGTAATCACTCAGGGAATACTCAGGCACTTATAAAATCACTGAGGCACTACCTTTGCACTCCTGTAATCACTCAGGTAGTACCTTAGTACTTCTGTAATCACCCAGGCAGCAATCATGGACTTATAAAATCACTCACTCACTTCTTATGTACTCCAATAATCCCCCAGATATTACCCCTGCAATCATGCAATCACCTAGGCACTAGTTATGTACTACCCCTACAGTTATAGATTCATGCAGTCTCTATGTATGCACTCATGTAATAACCCAGGCACTATCCTTGCAGTCATAGAATCATCCAGGCCCTACTGTTGCACTCATCTATTCACCTAGGCACTTCTTAGTGAGTGATCTATGCCTTCAGGTGCTATTTATACACTTATCCATGCACTGAACTTTTATGTGTGCACTCATGTAATTAGCCGGTCACTATCCATCTTCTCCGACAATTACCCAGCGAGTACCTTTGGAGTCATACAATCACACAAGTACTATCCATGGTGTTTTGGAATCACTCAGGCATATCTATTACATGTCTCAGTTTCTAGGTTTGACTATATTTCAGAAATATTGTATATATATTTCTTTTAGCTATGATGATGATTTGAAAATGTAGAGACATATGTATGCATGCTTTTAACGATATGGAGAGACTTATGGTTGAGTCATGTAATAGTCTGCTGTTTTATATTTGGCTAGGCCCAACACTCATGCAGTTATAAATCATCCTAGTACTACCCATGCAGTCTTCCAATGATCCAGGCAGTACATATGCACTGATGCAATCACCCAGGCGTTACCCCTGCACTCATGCAATCACCCAGGCAGTAGCTATGCACTCATGCAATCACTAAGGTATTACCCATGCACTCTTCGAATTATTTAGCCACTACTCATGCACTTATATAATCACTCAGGCACTAACGTTCTACTCTTTCAATCACAGAGGCACTAGCCTTGTACTTATGTAATCACTCATACAGTAGTCATGGTGTTATGAGATCACCCAGGCACTACTTTTGCACTCATTTATTCACTCAGGCGTTACCTCAGTAGTCCTGAAATCACCCAAGAAATACCCATGCACTTATAAAATCACTTAGTCACTTTGTATGTAGTCATGTAAATCACCAGATATTACTCCTGTAGTCATGCAGTCACCCTGGTGTTACTGATGTATTCCTTTAATTTCCCAGAGGTTACTTCTGTATTCATGCAATCACCAATGCATTAGTTGTACAGTGCTTCCATTACCGAGGCACTATCCTTGCACTCTTTCAATCAGGGAGGCACTATTCTTGTACTTATGTAATCACTCAGGTAATACTGATGCATTTATAAAATCACCGAGGCACTACCTATGCACTCCTGTAATCACTCAGGCAGTTCCTTAGTACTTCTGTAGTCACCCAGGCAGTACTCATGGACTTATAAAATCACCCACTCACTTCCTATGTACAGCAGTAATCCCCCAGATATTACCCCTGCAATCATGCAATCACACAGGCATTAGTTATGTACTACCCTTACAGTTATAGATTCATGCAGTCTCTACCTATGCACTCATGTAATAACCCAGGCACTACCCTTGCAGTCATAGAATCATCCAGACACTACTGTTGCACTCATCTATTCACGTAGGCACTTCTTAGTGAGTGATCTATGCCTTCAGGTGCTATTTCTACACTTAACCATGCACTGAATCTTTATGTGTGCACTCATGTAATTAGCCAGTCACTATCCATCTTCTCCTGCAATTACCCAGCGAGTACCTTTGGAGTCATACAATCATCCAAGTACTATCCATGGTGTTTTGCAATCACTCAGGCATATCTATTACATGTCTCAGTTTCTAGGTTTGACTATATTTCAGAAATATTGTATATATATTTCTTTTAGATATGATGATGATTTGAAAAGGTAGAGACATATGTATGCATGCTTTTAACGATATGGAGAGACTTATGGTTGAGTCATGTAATAGTCTGCTGTTTTATATTTGGCTAAGCCCAACACTCATGCACTTATAAAACACCCTAGTACTACCCATGCAGTCTTCCAATGATCCAGGCAGTACATATGTACTGATGCAATCACCCAGACATCACCCCTGCACTCATGCAATCACCCAGGCAGTAGCTATGCACGCATGCAATCACCAAGGTATTACCCATGCACTCTTTGATTCATGTAGTCACTACTCATGCACTTATATAATCACTCAGGCACTAACATTATACTCTTTCAATCACAGAGGCACTAGCCTTATACTTATGTAATCACTCATACAGTAGTCATGGTGTTATGAGATCACCCAGGCACTACTTTTACACTCATTTATTCACTCAGGCGTTACCTAAGTAGTCCTGAAATCACCCAAGAAGTACCCATGCAGTTATGAAATCACTCACTCACTATGTATGTAGTCATGTAAATCACCAGATATTACTCCTGTAGTCATGCAGTCACCCTGGTCTTAATTATGTATTCCTTTAATCCCCCAGAGGTTACTTCAGTATTCATGCAATCACGAATGCATTAGCTATACAGTGCTTCAATTACCAAGGCACTATCCTTGCACTCTCTTAATCACGGAGGCACTACTCTTGTACTTATGTAATCACTCAGGGAATACTCATGCACTTATATAATCACTCAGGCACTAACATTATACTCTTTCAATCACAGAGGCACTAGCCTTATACTTATGTAATCACTCATACAGTAGTCATGGTGTTATGAGATCACCCAGGCACTACTTTTACACTCATTTATTCACTCAGGCGTTATCTCAGTAGTTCTGAAATCACCCAAGAAGTATCCATGCTCTTATAAAATCACCCAGTCAATTTCTATGTAGTCATGTAAATCACCAGATATTACTCCTGTAGTCATGCAGTCACCCAGGCGTTAGCTATGTACTCCTTTAATCCCCCAGATATTACCTCTGTACTCATGCAATCACCAATGCATTAGCTATACAGTGATTCAATTACCGAGGCACTATCCTTACACTCTCTCAATCACGGAGGCGCTACTCTTGTACTTATGTAATCACTCAGGGAATACTCAGGCACTTATAAAATCACTGAGGCACTACCTTTGCACTCCTGTAATCACTCAGGTAGTACCTTAGTACTTCTGTAATCACCCAGGCAGCACTCATGGACTTATAAAATCACTCACTCACTTCTTATGTACTCCAATAATCCCCCAGATATTACCCCTGCAATCATGCAATCACCTAGGCACTAGTTATGTACTACCCCTACAGTTATAGATTCATGCAGTCTCTATGTATGCACTCATGTAATAACCCAGGCACTATCCTTGCAGTCATAGAATCATCCAGGCCCTACTGTTGCACTCATCTATTCACCTAGGCACTTCTTAGTGAGTGATCTATGCCTTCAGGTGCTATTTATACACTTATCCATGCACTGAACTTTTATGTGTGCACTCATGTAATTAGCCGGTCACTATCCATCTTCTCCGACAATTACCCAGCGAGTACCTTTGGAGTCATACAATCACACAAGTACTATCCATGGTGTTTTGGAATCACTCAGGCATATCTATTACATGTCTCAGTTTCTAGGTTTGACTATATTTCAGAAATATTGTATATATATTTCTTTTAGCTATGATGATGATTTGAAAATGTAGAGACATATGTATGCATGCTTTTAACGATATGGAGAGACTTATGGTTGAGTCATGTAATAGTCTGCTGTTTTATATTTGGCTAGGCCCAACACTCATGCAGTTATAAATCATCCTAGTACTACCCATGCAGTCTTCCAATGATCCAGGCAGTACATATGCACTGATGCAATCACCCAGGCGTTACCCCTGCACTCATGCAATCACCCAGGCAGTAGCTATGCACTCATGCAATCACTAAGGTATTACCCATGCACTCTTCGAATTATTTAGCCACTACTCATGCACTTATATAATCACTCAGGCACTAACGTTCTACTCTTTCAATCACAGAGGCACTAGCCTTGTACTTATGTAATCACTCATACAGTAGTCATGGTGTTATGAGATCACCCAGGCACTACTTTTGCACTCATTTATTCACTCAGGCGTTACCTCAGTAGTCCTGAAATCACCCAAGAAATACCCATGCACTTATAAAATCACTGAGTCACTTTGTATGTAGTCATGTAAATCACCAGATATTACTCCTGTAGTCATGCAGTCACCCTGGTGTTACTGATGTATTCCTTTAATTTCCCAGAGGTTACTTCTGTATTCATGCAATCACCAATGCATTAGCTGTACAGTGCTTCCATTACCGAGGCACTATCCTTGCACTCTTTCAATCAGGGAGGCACTATTCTTGTACTTATGTAATCACTCAGGTAATACTGATGCATTTATAAAATCACCGAGGCACTACCTATGCACTCCTGTAATCACTCAGGCAGTTCCTTAGTACTTCTGTAGTCACCCAGGCAGTACTCATGGACTTATAAAATCACCCACTCACTTCCTATGTACAGCAGTAATCCCCCAGATATTACCCCTGCAATCATGCAATCACACAGGCATTAGTTATGTACTACCCTTACAGTTATAGATTCATGCAGTCTCTACCTATGCACTCATGTAATAACCCAGGCACTACCCTTGCAGTCATAGAATCATCCAGACACTACTGTTGCACTCATCTATTCACGTAGGCACTTCTTAGTGAGTGATCTATGCCTTCAGGTGCTATTTCTACACTTAACCATGCACTGAATCTTTATGTGTGCACTCATGTAATTAGCCAGTCACTATCCATCTTCTCCTGCAATTACCCAGCGAGTACCTTTGGAGTCATACAATCACCCAAGTACTATCCATGGTGTTTTGCAATCACTCAGGCATATCTATTACATGTCTCAGTTTCTAGGTTTGACTATATTTCAGAAATATTGTATATATATTTCTTTTAGATATGATGATGATTTGAAAAGGTAGAGACATATGTATGCATGCTTTTAACGATATGGAGAGACTTATGGTTGAGTCATGTAATAGTCTGCTGTTTTATATTTGGCTAAGCCCAACACTCATGCACTTATAAAACACCCTAGTACTACCCATGCAGTCTTCCAATGATCCAGGCAGTACATATGTACTGATGCAATCACCCAGACATCACCCCTGCACTCATGCAATCACCCAGGCAGTAGCTATGCACGCATGCAATCACCAAGGTATTACCCATGCACTCTTTGATTCATGTAGTCACTACTCATGCACTTATATAATCACTCAGGCACTAACATTATACTCTTTCAATCACAGAGGCACTAGCCTTATACTTATGTAATCACTCATACAGTAGTCATGGTGTTATGAGATCACCCAGGCACTACTTTTACACTCATTTATTCACTCAGGCGTTACCTCAGTAGTCCTGAAATCACCCAAGAAGTACCCATGCAGTTATGAAATCACTCACTCACTATGTATGTAGTCATGTAAATCACCAGATATTACTCCTGTAGTCATGCAGTCACCCTGGTCTTAATTATGTATTCCTTTAATCCCCCAGAGGTTACTTCAGTATTCATGCAATCACGAATGCATTAGCAATACAGTGCTTCAATTACCAAGGCACTATCCTTGCACTCTCTTAATCACGGAGGCACTACTCTTGTACTTATGTAATCACTCAGGGAATACTCATGCACTTATATAATCACTCAGGCACTAACATTATACTCTTTCAATCACAGAGGCACTAGCCTTATACTTATGTAATCACTCATACAGTAGTCATGGTGTTATGAGATCACCCAGGCACTACTTTTACACTCATTTATTCACTCAGGCGTTATCTCAGTAGTTCTGAAATCACCCAAGAAGTATCCATGCTCTTATAAAATCACCCAGTCAATTTCTATGTAGTCATGTAAATCACCAGATATTACTCCTGTAGTCATGCAGTCACCCAGGCGTTAGCTATGTACTCCTTTAATCCCCCAGATATTACCTCTGTACTCATGCAATCACCAATGCATTAGCTATACAGTGATTCAATTACCGAGGCACTATCCTTACACTCTCTCAATCACGGAGGCGCTACTCTTGTACTTATGTAATCACTCAGGGAATACTCAGGCACTTATAAAATCACTGAGGCACTACCTTTGCACTCCTGTAATCACTCAGGTAGTACCTTAGTACTTCTGTAATCACCCAGGCAGCACTCATGGACTTATAAAATCACTCACTCACTTCTTATGTACTCCAATAATCCCCCAGATATTACCCCTGCAATCATGCAATCACCTAGGCACTAGTTATGTACTACCCCTACAGTTATAGATTCATGCAGTCTCTATGTATGCACTCATGTAATAACCCAGGCACTATCCTTGCAGTCATAGAATCATCCAGGCCCTACTGTTGCACTCATCTATTCACCTAGGCACTTCTTAGTGAGTGATCTATGCCTTCAGGTGCTATTTATACACTTATCCATGCACTGAACTTTTATGTGTGCACTCATGTAATTAGCCGGTCACTATCCATCTTCTCCGACAATTACCCAGCGAGTACCTTTGGAGTCATACAATCACACAAGTACTATCCATGGTGTTTTGGAATCACTCAGGCATATCTATTACATGTCTCAGTTTCTAGGTTTGACTATATTTCAGAAATATTGTATATATATTTCTTTTAGCTATGATGATGATTTGAAAATGTAGAGACATATGTATGCATGCTTTTAACGATATGGAGAGACTTATGGTTGAGTCATGTAATAGTCTGCTGTTTTATATTTGGCTAGGCCCAACACTCATGCAGTTATAAATCATCCTAGTACTACCCATGCAGTCTTCCAATGATCCAGGCAGTACATATGCACTGATGCAATCACCCAGGCGTTACCCCTGCACTCATGCAATCACCCAGGCAGTAGCTATGCACTCATGCAATCACTAAGGTATTACCCATGCACTCTTCGAATTATTTAGCCACTACTCATGCACTTATATAATCACTCAGGCACTAACGTTCTACTCTTTCAATCACAGAGGCACTAGCCTTGTACTTATGTAATCACTCATACAGTAGTCATGGTGTTATGAGATCACCCAGGCACTACTTTTGCACTCATTTATTCACTCAGGCGTTACCTCAGTAGTCCTGAAATCACCCAAGAAATACCCATGCACTTATAAAATCACTGAGTCACTTTGTATGTAGTCATGTAAATCACCAGATATTACTCCTGTAGTCATGCAGTCACCCTGGTGTTACTGATGTATTCCTTTAATTTCCCAGAGGTTACTTCTGTATTCATGCAATCACCAATGCATTAGCTGTACAGTGCTTCCATTACCGAGGCACTATCCTTGCACTCTTTCAATCAGGGAGGCACTATTCTTGTACTTATGTAATCACTCAGGTAATACTGATGCATTTATAAAATCACCGAGGCACTACCTATGCACTCCTGTAATCACTCAGGCAGTTCCTTAGTACTTCTGTAGTCACCCAGGCAGTACTCATGGACTTATAAAATCACCCACTCACTTCCTATGTACAGCAGTAATCCCCAGATATTACCCCTGCAATCATGCAATCACACAGGCATTAGTTATGTACTACCCTTACAGTTATAGATTCATGCAGTCTCTACCTATGCACTCATGTAATAACCCAGGCACTACCCTTGCAGTCATAGAATCATCCAGACACTACTGTTGCACTCATCTATTCACGTAGGCACTTCTTAGTGAGTGATCTATGCCTTCAGGTGCTATTTCTACACTTAACCATGCACTGAATCTTTATGTGTGCACTCATGTAATTAGCCAGTCACTATCCATCTTCTCCTGCAATTACCCAGCGAGTACCTTTGGAGTCATACAATCACCCAAGTACTATCCATGGTGTTTTGCAATCACTCAGGCATATCTATTACATGTCTCAGTTTCTAGGTTTGACTATATTTCAGAAATATTGTATATATATTTCTTTTAGATATGATGATGATTTGAAAAGGTAGAGACATATGTATGCATGCTTTTAACGATATGGAGAGACTTATGGTTGAGTCATGTAATAGTCTGCTGTTTTATATTTGGCTAAGCCCAACACTCATGCACTTATAAAACACCCTAGTACTACCCATGCAGTCTTCCAATGATCCAGGCAGTACATATGTACTGATGCAATCACCCAGACATCACCCCTGCACTCATGCAATCACCCAGGCAGTAGCTATGCACGCATGCAATCACCAAGGTATTACCCATGCACTCTTTGATTCATGTAGTCACTACTCATGCACTTATATAATCACTCAGGCACTAACATTATACTCTTTCAATCACAGAGGCACTAGCCTTATACTTATGTAATCACTCATACAGTAGTCATGGTGTTATGAGATCACCCAGGCACTACTTTTACACTCATTTATTCACTCAGGCGTTACCTCAGTAGTCCTGAAATCACCCAAGAAGTACCCATGCAGTTATGAAATCACTCACTCACTATGTATGTAGTCATGTAAATCACCAGATATTACTCCTGTAGTCATGCAGTCACCCTGGTCTTAATTATGTATTCCTTTAATCCCCCAGAGGTTACTTCAGTATTCATGCAATCACGAATGCATTAGCAATACAGTGCTTCAATTACCAAGGCACTATCCTTGCACTCTCTTAATCACGGAGGCACTACTCTTGTACTTATGTAATCACTCAGGGAATACTCATGCACTTATATAATCACTCAGGCACTAACATTATACTCTTTCAATCACAGAGGCACTAGCCTTATACTTATGTAATCACTCATACAGTAGTCATGGTGTTATGAGATCACCCAGGCACTACTTTTACACTCATTTATTCACTCAGGCGTTATCTCAGTAGTTCTGAAATCACCCAAGAAGTATCCATGCTCTTATAAAATCACCCAGTCAATTTCTATGTAGTCATGTAAATCACCAGATATTACTCCTGTAGTCATGCAGTCACCCAGGCGTTAGCTATGTACTCCTTTAATCCCCCAGATATTACCTCTGTACTCATGCAATCACCAATGCATTAGCTATACAGTGATTCAATTACCGAGGCACTATCCTTACACTCTCTCAATCACGGAGGCGCTACTCTTGTACTTATGTAATCACTCAGGGAATACTCAGGCACTTATAAAATCACTGAGGCACTACCTTTGCACTCCTGTAATCACTCAGGTAGTACCTTAGTACTTCTGTAATCACCCAGGCAGCACTCATGGACTTATAAAATCACTCACTCACTTCTTATGTACTCCAATAATCCCCCAGATATTACCCCTGCAATCATGCAATCACCTAGGCACTAGTTATGTACTACCCCTACAGTTATAGATTCATGCAGTCTCTATGTATGCACTCATGTAATAACCCAGGCACTATCCTTGCAGTCATAGAATCATCCAGGCCCTACTGTTGCACTCATCTATTCACCTAGGCACTTCTTAGTGAGTGATCTATGCCTTCAGGTGCTATTTATACACTTATCCATGCACTGAACTTTTATGTGTGCACTCATGTAATTAGCCGGTCACTATCCATCTTCTCCGACAATTACCCAGCGAGTACCTTTGGAGTCATACAATCACACAAGTACTATCCATGGTGTTTTGGAATCACTCAGGCATATCTATTACATGTCTCAGTTTCTAGGTTTGACTATATTTCAGAAATATTGTATATATATTTCTTTTAGCTATGATGATGATTTGAAAATGTAGAGACATATGTATGCATGCTTTTAACGATATGGAGAGACTTATGGTTGAGTCATGTAATAGTCTGCTGTTTTATATTTGGCTAGGCCCAACACTCATGCAGTTATAAATCATCCTAGTACTACCCATGCAGTCTTCCAATGATCCAGGCAGTACATATGCACTGATGCAATCACCCAGGCGTTACCCCTGCACTCATGCAATCACCCAGGCAGTAGCTATGCACTCATGCAATCACTAAGGTATTACCCATGCACTCTTCGAATTATTTAGCCACTACTCATGCACTTATATAATCACTCAGGCACTAACGTTCTACTCTTTCAATCACAGAGGCACTAGCCTTGTACTTATGTAATCACTCATACAGTAGTCATGGTGTTATGAGATCACCCAGGCACTACTTTTGCACTCATTTATTCACTCAGGCGTTACCTCAGTAGTCCTGAAATCACCCAAGAAATACCCATGCACTTATAAAATCACTGAGTCACTTTGTATGTAGTCATGTAAATCACCAGATATTACTCCTGTAGTCATGCAGTCACCCTGGTGTTACTGATGTATTCCTTTAATTTCCCAGAGGTTACTTCTGTATTCATGCAATCACCAATGCATTAGCTGTACAGTGCTTCCATTACCGAGGCACTATCCTTGCACTCTTTCAATCAGGGAGGCACTATTCTTGTACTTATGTAATCACTCAGGTAATACTGATGCATTTATAAAATCACCGAGGCACTACCTATGCACTCCTGTAATCACTCAGGCAGTTCCTTAGTACTTCTGTAGTCACCCAGGCAGTACTCATGGACTTATAAAATCACCCACTCACTTCCTATGTACAGCAGTAATCCCCCAGATATTACCCCTGCAATCATGCAATCACACAGGCATTAGTTATGTACTACCCTTACAGTTATAGATTCATGCAGTCTCTACCTATGCACTCATGTAATAACCCAGGCACTACCCTTGCAGTCATAGAATCATCCAGACACTACTGTTGCACTCATCTATTCACGTTGGCACTTCTTAGTGAGTGATCTATGCCTTCAGGTGCTATTTCTACACTTAACCATGCACTGAATCTTTATGTGTGCACTCATGTAATTAGCCAGTCACTATCCATCTTCTCCTGCAATTACCCAGCGAGTACCTTTGGAGTCATACAATCACCCAAGTACTATCCATGGTGTTTTGCAATCACTCAGGCATATCTATTACATGTCTCAGTTTCTAGGTTTGACTATATTTCAGAAATATTGTATATATATTTCTTTTAGATATGATGATGATTTGAAAAGGTAGAGACATATGTATGCATGCTTTTAACGATATGGAGAGACTTATGGTTGAGTCATGTAATAGTCTGCTGTTTTATATTTGGCTAAGCCCAACACTCATGCACTTATAAAACACTCTAGTACTACCCATGCAGTCTTCCAATGATCCAGGCAGTACATATGTACTGATGCAATCACCCAGACATCACCCCTGCACTCATGCAATCGCCCAGGCAGTAGCTATGCACGCATGCAATCACCAAGGTATTACCCATGCACTCTTTGATTCATGTAGTCACTACTCATGCACTTATATAATAACTCAGGCACTAACATTATACTCTTTCAATCACAGAGGCACTAGCCTTATACTTATGTAATCACTCATACAGTAGTCATGGTGTTATGAGATCACCCAGGCACTACTTTTACACTCATTTATTCACTCAGGCGTTACCTCAGTAGTCCTGAAATCACCCAAGAAGTACCCATGCAGTTATGAAATCACTCACTCACTATGTATGTAGTCATGTAAATCACCAGATATTACTCCTGTAGTCATGCAGTCACCCTGGTCTTAATTATGTATTCCTTTAATCCCCCAGAGGTTACTTCAGTATTCATGCAATCACGAATGCATTAGCTATACAGTGCTTCAATTACCAAGGCACTATCCTTGCACTCTCTTAATCACGGAGGCACTACTCTTGTACTTATGTAATCACTCTGGCAATACTCATGCACTTATAAAATCATCCAGGTACTACCTTTGCACTCCTGTAATCACTCAGGCAGTACCTTAGTACTTCTGTAATCACCCAGGCAGTACTCATGGACTTATAAAATCACCCACTCACTTCCTATGTACTGCAGTAATCCCCCAGATTGGACCCCTGTAATCATGCAATCACACAGGCATTAGTTATGTACTACCCCTACCATTATAGATTCATGCAGTCTCTACCTATGCACTCATGTAATAACCCAGGCACTTCCCTTGCAGTCATAGAATCATCCAGGCCCTACTGTTGCACTCATCTATTCACCTAGGCACTTCTTAGTCAGCGATCTATGCCTTCAGGTGCTATTTATACACTTATCCATGCACTGAACTTTTATGTGTGCACTCATGTAATTAGCCAGTCACTCTCCATCTTCTCCTGCAATTACCCAGTGACTACCTTTAGAGTCATACAATCACCCAAGTACTACCCATGGAGTTGTGCAATCACTCAGGCAGATCTTATGGTTGAGCCATATAATAGTCTGCTGTTTTATAATTTGCTAGGCCCAACACTCATGCACTGATAAAACACCCTAGTACTACCATGTTAGTGTCTGACTGATTATATAAGTACATATGCACTGATGCAATCACCCAGACATTACCCCTGCACTCATGCAATCACCCAGGCAGTAGCTATGCACTCATGCAATTATGTAGCCACTACTCATGCACTTATATAATCACTCAGGCACTAACGGTGTTATGAGATCACCCAGGCACTACTTTTGCACTCATGTATTCAGTCAGGCGTTATCTCAGTACTACCCATGCACTCCTTCAATAAAGCAGGTATTACCCTTGTACTTATGTAATCACTCAGCCAGTAGTCATGCTCTTATAAAATCACTCAGGCACTACCTTTGCACTCTTCCAATCACTCAGACATTTCCTTAGTACTCCTGCAATCACCCAAGCAGTACTCATGCAGTTATAAAATCACCCACTGATTTGCTATGTACTGCAGTAATCCTCCAGATATTACTCCTTTAGTTATGCAATCACCCAGGCAGTCGTTACATACCACTGTTGCAGTTGTAGAATCATCTAAGTCCTCATGTTGCACTTATCTATACACCTAGGCATTACTCAATGTATTTCTTTATTTATAGATGACAATATTTGTATATAATTATTTTAATAATATTAAATATTTTTTAGAAAGATAATAAACTTTTTTTTTTTTTAGAAATTCTTCATAAATGTTAAGAAATATTCAGTATGACAAGAAAATTTCAAAAGAAAAGAGAACAAAGGAAACAGAACTATTTAAGAGAGAGAGAAAAGCAGAAAGTAGATGAAGTACAGCAGGTGACGTTGAAGTAAAAGTCTTCTGGTAAGAGAACAAAAGAATTTGTTAAAAGTGTTTTAAAAACAGTAATCAATTTTGAAAATGGGGAAAAGAAAGAAAAGTACTACAAGCAATCAGAAGGAAAAGAAAAACGGAGAAATTAATGGAAAATCAGGTTATAGGAAAACAATCCAAGTTGAAATAAGGATGAAACAATATAAAGACATTAGGAAGAGAATGTATAAAAGTACTACAAAATGTATTGAAAGTTTGCAAAAAATATAAAAGAAAATAAGCATTTTACAAGAAGAAACAACAGATTGAAAGTGTAGTTGAAAAGGCTTTTGAATTGAAAAGAAAATTGTTTATATTAGTATTGAAGAGAATGAAAACATTGAATAAAATAATGCACTTTATGAAGGAGAAAAGTAAAAGAAAAAGACTGGTTAATAGAACTAACTTTTGCCAAATCTTTTCTGGTGAATGGAAGCACACTTCTAGTACTGAACCTGTTTTTAATGAAGAAAGCTATTTTCAACAAATTACATTAGTTCATGCAATTGATACCAGGGGTCGTTGTTATGAGGTTAAAAACGGTTGTGCAATTGAAAAAGAAAAGATGGTTCCTAGAAATGTGGAAGAAGTAATAGCTGAAGAAGTTCAAGGGAGACGTACACAAGCTCCAGTGTATAAGTGGGATTGTAGTAGTATTTGTAGTATACGACAGGAATCTATTTATATATTACGAAATTTCTTACGAGATTATGGTAAAAAAAAGTGTTAAACAGAAGATTAAGATGTTGCAAGGACTAGATCCCTGTAAAGTGAGAAAATATAGTAACTTGCAGGGTCATTCTCTGGCTTGTCTTTCTAGAAAAGTGTGTCGAAGTACTTTTCATCATTTAAGAATGTTAGCATTACATCACTCTGAAATGCGGAAGTTAGTAAGAAGATTGTACTATGTGAAAAGTCCTGCATTATCTTTAAGTGAAATAAACTCAGCTCTTTTACATGGTTCAGTGTTGGATGTAAAAAAAGTTTCTGATGATATAGAGTTTCGTTTCTTTGGTCCTCAAGAGGAGTGTAGAGAAAGTGAGAGTTTAATAAGTGTAGGTGTTGAAGAAGAAATGGAAGATACTACTACTGTGAAGTTTGCAGAAGAAATTACAAAGTTTAAGGTAGTTTCTTGTGAAAATCCAAACTATGTTTGTATTTGGGGCCGACGTACTCACTATAGAAGTCAAACTAGGAATGTTGATGTGTATTTAAAAAGTGAAAAGGAAAATAATGATAAGTGGGAACAATTTGGTGTTTATTTGTTGGTGGAAGGTCGTTTTGAGTTGGGTAGTGATCAACGTATTTGTAAATATTGTTACAGCAAATTAGAAGAGAACAAAATGCCAGCTAGAGCTGTACATAACAACCTAGAGTTGGTAGCTATTCCTCCGGAACTGGCAGATTTAAATACATAGGAGTCCATTCTTATTCAATCTGTGCACCCGTTTCAGGCTATAGTTCGTATGGAGCCTAAAACAGGTAAGCTGAGTCCAACAGATTTACACAGAGGTTTAAAAGGAAGAGTTGTGTATTTACCTTTAGATTTTAAGAAAAATATTGAAACTGTTGGTGTAGACAGAGAGGAAAGTGAACCTGTAGTTATTCTAGTTAATGGTGTACCAACAAAGTCGGAAAATATGGCAAGAGTTAGTAGATGTCACCAAACTTCAAAAGGCTACATTATATCTTGTGCAAAACAATATTTATTATAAAAATGTATATGTGGAAGAACAAGAAATATCTTTAGAAGATGAAAGAGAAATTTCAACTGGACAAATAGAAAAAGTGGATAACTCAAGGAGTGAAGAAATTTATGAACATTATAGTATACATCCTCTACATTCAAAAGAAGTGATAGGAAATACTATTAAATTATTCCAAATGAAGAAAGCTAAGGGAAGTCCCATGAGTTTTTGGGAAAAAAGTTTGGAAGCTCGTTGTTTTCCACAGCTCTTCCCCACTGGAAAAGGTGGACGATATGATGAATGATCAGTGCAGATTCCAGCTTCAGAATATCGTACAACAAGATTGCACTCAGAAGATCCAAGATTTAGACAGTGTATTCCATATTTATTTCATCTTCTGTTTGAAAGTGACTTGTCTGGAATTTCATATGCAGTGAACCACATATTAAAAACAGGAGTTCATCTTACACATCTTTCTGCAAAGGAATTTTTGGACAAAGTTCAACAAAGAGACGATCTTTTAGAATCTCAGTTAATTAATTTGATGGCGTGTCAACGTGGTACTAATGAGTATTGGTATCGTCGTCACGGAGAACTTAAATGTATGTTAAGGAACTTAGGAACCACTACATGGTTTGTTACGCTTAGCTGGGACGACTTACTTGAGTTTCTACAACAAGCAAATTCAAATGTAAAAAATATTGAATTGAAGACAGCTGGAGAACTGTGTTCCTTGGATCCTGTAAATGTGTGCAGATATTTTAATCATAGGTTTCAAGCTATGATGTCTTTTATCTGCAATAAAAATAATCCACCTCTTGGAGAAATTATTGATTTCTTTTGGAGAAAGGAGTACCAAGCCAGAGGTGCTCCTCATATACACAAGTTATTATGGATCAAGGATGCATCAAAATTTGGAACTGATACTGATGAAAGTGTTTTGTCTTTCATTGAAAAATATGTTACCTGTGCCATTCCAAAAGAAGGAGGAGAAAACAACTTGAGGCAGGAAGTTTTAAGGTTTCAAAGTCACCGATGTGGGAAATACTGTCGACGGAAATACAAGTCAAAAGGAAGATTTTATACAAAATGTCGTTTTGGATTCCCACGTCCAGTAATTTCAAAAGGAAGAGTCAACAGTTTCATGTCAGCAGTAAGGCATACTATAACTCGAAAATCTCTGAAGAATACTTACAACATAAAAAGAACTGAAGATTCAAAGTATATTAATGACTACAATCCAGTGATTTTGACAATGTGGAATGCAAATATGGATATCCAGTATGTTGCAGATAATTCGATTGCTGTTGCTCGCTATGTTACGTCATATATAACCAAATCTGAAAAGATGGAGTTGAAAGAAATGTGGGAAGAAATTTCACAAGAGAAGACTCTTAGTAACAAATTGTACAGCTTTAGTTTGAGTGCTTGGATCCTACGAATATTCAGATCGGTTGACCTCTGCAAGTTTATATTCAAAGTCAAGAGGAATCATTTGGGTAAGTCTAGGTCTTGCTGCAACACGAAATCGAGTATTGAAATCTGTACAACAAATTGAATACTTAGGGGCCGATTCCGATCTTGTTCGGAAGCTCACCGAACGGGATTCGCCCGGGAAAAATACGAGCTGTGCGCGTTTTTTCCGACCGACTCGTACAGCTGTCCGAACGAGCTAGTACGATGCGATTGTATGCGTTGTTTCCGACCGACTCGTTTCCGGGTCTGAACCGCTCCGACCGACTCGTACGGAAACGAATCGCACCACGCAATGGAGACGTTACCCGACCGAACCAGTACGATGCGCGCTTCGAACAGCCCGACCGACTCGTACCGTCTGGCTCCAAAGAGCTGACGGAGCCGGACTTCGGGGGTCCGTGTCAGACCCCCCTTCACCCGTAGCCGCATGAGTCGCACACATGCATGTACGGTGCGGGATGCACCGACGCGCACCCACTGTAGGGGGCGCCCTTGCCCAAGACGTACCCATTCAGTCAATGGGAGCCCATGTACGCGTCGTACGACCGGCTCCCATTGACTTCTATGGGAATCTGACCGAATCGAGTCCGGCAGCACACGGACGCATCGTACTGCCCCGGTCGGACTGCAGGAGTCCGGCTCGGTCGGAAATCTCTCCGGGTCCGGCTCGGTCGGAGAGATTTCCATCCCAGATCGGAATCGGCCCCTATGTATTGAATGAAACAGAAATTACAGATATTGTTAAAACGAATATGTTGGATACATACTATCCTAAACGAAGTCCACATCTGGAAAACATATGTCTATATGAAGTACTGCAACATTAAAGCTTTAAGAGAAACGTTACAGAAAATATAAATGAAGAAAAATATGCAGTAATTGGATGTGAAGGATGTTTGGTAAAACATGCCAAAGGAAATCTTATTAACCACAGGAAACTCAGTTGTGAAACTCCAGATAAAAGGGAATTTTTCTATTTGGCACTTCTGCAACTTTTCAAACCTTGGCGTAGTGAAATGGAATTACTTGGAGATTTTGATTGCTATGAAGATTCTTTTAATGCATGTAAAGATAGCATTCAATGCACAATTTTTCCAAATTATCTACAAATGTTAAATGAAGAGATTGAACAAGAAACTACTATTACAGCTGAAATAGCAAGAGACAGTTCTCAATATTGTCAAAGTTCTGTTCCTCTAAGTCAAGATCCATTAAGACAACCAATTCTTGAAAATGAAGCAGCAATAGCCATGAATGAAGTAGAAACGGCTATGCAACAAGCACAACAGGATATTATTGAGTTGGGAAACTTGGAAGAACAACTAAATATTGAACAAAAAGAAATATATCAGCAAGTGGCAGAACAGATACAACATGGTTTACTGCATGAAAAAAAGAATGCCAATGCACATCATTTAAACCTATTCGAATGTACATCAGTGGTCAAGCTGGAACAGGAAAAAGTTTCTTAATTAAAGTTTTGACCAGTTATCTACAGAAAACCACTGAATCACATTTATCTTGTGTTGTAACCGTTCCAACTGGGTTAGCAGCACACAACATTAAAGGGATTACATTACATCGTTTACTCATACTACCAGTTGAACATGAAAATAAGTTGGAATATCACAAGCTATCAGGAGAAGCTTGTTATGAAGTTTCAAGAGTACTCAAGAAAATGAAACTTCTGATCATTGATGAGGTGAGCATGGTCTCAAACTTAATGCTTGCCTTCATACATTTAAGAATGCAACAGATTTTAAAAACAGATTATGATGTTCTGTTTGGAGGAAAACATGTAATTGTATTCGGCGATCTACTACAACGTGCTCCTGTGAAAGGACAACCAGTTTTTTTAAAACACTTGTCCATGAAGAAACTAGGAAATCTTTGGGAAGTATTGGAAATGTGAACATTTGGTCTCATTTTGAATACAAAGAACTTATTAAGAATATGCGACAAGCAAGTGATGAACATTATGGAAACATTCTTCAAGATATAAAAATTGCCGTTTTGACAAAACATGGTAAAGAAGCTTTACAAAGTCGGCTACTAATGAACTTGTTTCCAAATGGAAACATTGCACCTGAAATAATGTACAAAAAAATTGGAGAAAAGAACTCTATAGTTTGTCTAATGCCAACACTGCAAGAATGTTCAACATTCAATGAAGAACTTTTGAAACTGGAAAAACAACCAATAGTGAAAATTGAAGCCCTTGATAAAATGGAACACGAAGGAGTTACTATTCTTCTCTCAGAAAAATTACAGTCAAAATTGGATTCTTTGGAAAAGTCGGTGTCTAAGACTGCAGGTTTAGAAAAGACTTTATATGTATGTGAAAACTGTTGGGTAATTTTACAGCGTAATTTGGATGTAGAAAAAGGTTTAGTAAATGGAGCAATGGGAAAAGTTGTTGATTTTGTTAATTATCAGAACAGAGATGGAATTGAATTTTTGAAGATTATATTTGATCAGATTGAAGAAGTAAAACAGATTGGACGCTGTGCTGTTCG
The DNA here is from genome assembly GCA_963921515.1 of Calotriton arnoldi. NCBI lineage: Eukaryota > Metazoa > Chordata > Amphibia > Caudata > Salamandridae > Calotriton > Calotriton arnoldi. Next base: position 99,948 of record CAWUFW010017141.1, on the reverse strand, counting down.
TTTTCTGCTTGTAAAAGACTTGTATGTTCGTAGAAAACAGTTTCCTCTTTCTTTAGCATATGCAGTGACTATTCATAAATCTCAAGGTTTAAGTGTAGACAATGCTTTGGTGAATATTGTAAGTACAGTGTTCAAAGAGGGCATGGCATACGTTGCATTGTCCCGAGTAAGAACATTATCTGGTTTGTATTTGATTGATTTTGATGAGAAAAAGATTAGTGCTGATGCAAATTGTGTAAGAGAGTATAATCGGTTAAGAAGACTTTATGCTCCTAACTTAGGTGAACATTCCATATATGAGAAACGTGTAGTATGTCCAAAATGGAAACATGAGAAACATTCTAGTGAAATTCAAAAAAAGAAAGCATTTGAAGAGAATAATGAAGCTGCAAAGAAAATGAAAATGGACACTGTTGATGATATTGTAGGATACCAGTTAGAAATAGTTCAGGTATCAACTGCTATGCTAATGTAATTGTGAATGTTGTCTTTTATCTAGAAGATCTTCATCATGAAATTATGGTAAATCAAGAAAAAAGATTCTGTTCTTTATTACATTATATTTTTCAAAAGTTGGTAACTGATAGAACTAAAATCCATACTGCTTCTAGCATTCGGCATCTTTTGGATATATGTACTGGTTCTTCGCAATTTACACTCAATATACAACAAGATGCACAATAATTTCTTATGTTTATGCTTGCAGTATTGGAAGATGAAGGAACAGAAATTGAAAATTTGTTTGGACTAAGTTACAGATGGGATCATAAATGTGAAGAGTGTTCATTTTCTTCTACCACTGAAATAGACACTGAACGATTCATATATTTGACAATACCAGATTGCAAATCAGTGTCTTTTAATAAATTAGTAAAATCAGCTAATTAAGATATGAAATGCTCTCATTGTAAATCAGAAATGTTGTCAACGTTATATTTAGAAAGATTTGGAAAATATGTCATATTAATGCTGCAACGTTGTAGAGCAAATGGAAGAAAATTGGAAACCAAAATAAAAAAATTTGTGGCAAGTCAACTATCAATTTCAGGAAGAACTTTTAAAGCTGTGGCTATTATTTTCCATTATGGACCTACTACAACATCTGGACACTATACCGTGTATTTAAAGTGCAATAAAGGATGGACACATTGCAATGATGCCCATTTGGAATTCAAATGTAGGTTGCCTAACGAATTACCAGATTCATATCTGATTTTTTTGATGCCAAAGTTTTGAAAACATCATTCGGCTTATTGGGAAGATGTAAACACAAATTAAGGAGTTTATTTTCGATATTTTTAATGCAAATTGATTTGGAAACATTATTCAGCCTATTGGGAAGATGTGAAGAATTACTTTTTGGATTATTGTTTGTTCTAATTGTTATTGCATTTGCAAAATTGTGTTTGAAAGAAATAGTTTATATATTCGATCTTTATATTATACGCGATGTAAATGAGAATGTATATTTCAGAAATGTACTTCAGAGAAATAAATGATTTATTGTAGTTGAAGAATGCAATTTAGAAACTGTAGATAGGTAAACAGATAGTTGAACTTGCTGTAAATATTTTCAAGGCAGATTTGTTTTTTTTTACAATCTCATTGATTGTATTTTTTTCCCCGCTGTTATATGATGATCTACATTGAAATCACTGTGTATGGTGAAATTCAGTAGAATCTGAGAACAGCAAAAATGAATATGTTATGTAAATGCAAAATTATATTGTGTTCTTAAAACTATAATATTATATGCAATAACTATTTTTCTTCTTTTTACAGAAAGTAATACTAAAGCTTGAAAAGATTTTCAATTCAGTTTACAACAAAACTACTGTAAAGTAGTTTCACTGAGTTTTGTATCTTGTTTAATAAAGAAGTTAAGATGAAATAATGTAATAAGTATAACAATATGAAGTAATGTTTACAGTCACTTTTATTGCACTCATCTATTTTATCAAACACTACCCATGCACTGATCTATACAGTTTGGCACTATTCCCCTCTCCTGCCATCACCCATGCACTATCCATGCATTTCTCAAATCACCTAGCCTGCGTCCACACAGTTATAATATCACCCAGGCACTACCTATGTACTCTTTCAATCACCCTGGCACTATCTGTAAACTCATGCAATCAGCTACACATTACCTGTACACTCTTACAATGTCCCAGGTTATACTTATACACTTCTGCAATCCCCTAAACATTATCCCTGCACTCATGCAATCACCAAGACACTACCTTTGTACTCTTTCAATCATCCAGGCAGTATCTATGCAATGGTGTATTAATTCAGGCAGTACACATACACTTATAAAATCAACCAAGCTCTATTTATACAGTCCTCCAATCACCCAGCTACTACTCCTGTACTTCTCAATTCACTCAGCCACAACCCTTTAAGTTTTAAAATCACTCAGGCATTACCTATGCACTCCTACAATCACCCAGGCCATACCTCTACACTCTTGCAATCAACAAGACATTACCCCTACACTCATGGTATTAGCTATGCATTCCTCTAATCCTCCAGACATTACTCCTGCACTCATGCAATCACTTAGGTATTAGCTATGCATTCCTGTAATGCCACCGGCATTACCCCTGCTCTCATGCAATCACTTTGGCATTACACATGCACTCCTTCAATGATCCTGACATTGCCCCTGCACTCATACAATCACCCATGCATTACTCATGTACTCCTTCAATCACTCAGGCAGTATTTGTGCATTTATAAAATCATCCAGTCACTACCTATGCAGTCATGCAATCACACAGGCACTTCTAATGCACTTCTCCATGCACTCAGGCACTACTCATACACTCTTCCATGCACCGAGGCATTACTCATGCACTCCTCCAATCATGCAACCAGTACCCATGCAGTTATAAAATAACCCACAAACTACCTATGCAGCACTCCTCCAATCATGCAACCAGTACCCATGCAGTTATAAAATAACCCACAAACTACCTATACACTCATGCAATCACCCAGGAACTACCTATACACTCATGCAATAATTAAAGCACTACCCATACACTCCTCTAATCACTCAGGCACTACCCATGCACTCTTCCATGCACCCCAGCATTATCCATACACTCCTTCAATCACCCAAATATTACCCCTGCACTCATGCAATCATCCAAGCACTACCCATGCAGTCTTTCAATCATTCAGGCACGACTCCTGCACTCATGCAATCATCCATGTACTACTCATGCACTCCTCTAATCACCCAGGAACTACACATGCAGTCCTACATGTGCTCAGTCACTACTCATACACTCTTCCATGCACCCAGGCACAACCCTTGAACTCAAGCAATCACTCAGACACTACCCATATACTCATACATGCACTCAGGCACTTCTGTGGCACTCATGCAATCACCCAAGCACTACCCATGCAGTCTTTCAATCATTCAGGCACTACTCCTGCACTCATGCACTCACCCAGGAACAACCCATGCAGTCCTACATGCGTTCAGGCACTACTCATACACTCTTCCATGCACCCAGGCATTACTCATGCACTCCTCCAATCATGCAACCAATACCGATGCAGTTATAAAATAACCCAGGCACTACCTATGCCCTCATGCAATCACCCAGGAACTACCTATACACTCAGTCAATAATTCAAGCACTACCCATACACTCCTCTAATCCCCCAAGGCACTACCCATGCACTCATGCAATCACACAGGTAGTAGTCATACACTGCTGCAATCACCGAGGAACTACCGATGTACTACTCCATGCACCAAGGCACTACCCATGCACTCTTCCATGCACCCAAGCATTATCCATACACTCCTTCAATCACCCAAACATTACCCCTGCACTCATGCAATCATCCAAGCACTACCCATGCAGTATTTCAATCATTCAGGAACTACTCCTGCACTCATGCAATCATCCATGTACTACTCATGCACTCCTCTAATCACCCAGGAACTACCCATGCAGTCCTACATGCGCTCAGGCACTACTCATACACTCTTCCATGCACCCAGGCACTACCCTTGCACTCAAGCAATCACTCAGACACCACACATACACTCATACATGCACTCAGGCACTTCTGTGGCACTCATGCAATTACCCAAGCACTACCCATGCAGTCTTTCAATCATTCAGGCACTACTCCTGCACTCATGCAATCACCCATGTACTACTCATGCACTCCTCCAATCACCCAGGAACTACCCACGTAGTCCTACTTGCTCTCAGGTACTACCTATGCACTCTTGCATGCACCCAGGCATTACCCATGCACTCCTTCAATCACCCAGATATTATCACTGCACTCATGCAATAAACCAATCACTACCGATGCACTTCGCAAATTATGCAAGTAGTTCACATGCACTCATGCAATCACCCATACACTACCCGTGTTCTTTTCCATATATTACACTTGCCGCAATTCATACAACACATACAAATTTGTCTTTTTTTAACCAAATAGGCGGCTCTAACAAGAACCATTTTTTTGCTTCTTTTTTTCTTTTATAATTTTTTTTGTGTTTTTCTAAATCTTTTTTATATTTTTTTAGTGTTTTAAAAAAAAAAAAAAGAACAAACAACAGAATAAAGTGACAAAACTGTTGTCTAAGCTTTTCCAATTATAAAATCATTGCAAAAAAAAAAATTAACAGTGGTGGCTTTCTGCTGCAAAAACAATAGCAGACTGCTCGTCATAACAAATAATTTTCTTGCACTTGATGCTTCTCTGTTCTAGACCAGCAAACTCTAGTCTAATATCAGGTTCTCTTGTAGAACTTGATGTACCAGCTGAGGTGCTCGGTCCTGCATCTTGATCACCTTGCTGGGCTTGTTGTTACAGCTCTCGAAGATGTTGCTCCCGTGCTAGCTGACGAGGGTGCATGGTTTGGAGGTGCTTGAGCATGGATGAAGTACTGCACGAGTATTTTTTCTCGGAGCCCCGAGAAAATAGTGCAGGTTACCTTCCTCGCGTTCACCTTTTTTTCTCCAGCTGGAAATGTAAAGAACGCCCAGAAGATGCTCTCCTTTTTTGCTTTTCTTGGTTCCTCCAAGTCCTCTTCTTCACCAAGAATGTCATTTGGTGAATTTGAAGATGCCATTTTTCTAGTCTGTTTAAAAAAAACACCAAAGAAAGGCATGAAGAGCACTAGACACAAAAGGTGTGTCTCCTGGCAATGTTGTTGGAGGAATGAGAAATTTGGGTGTGGTACTGTAATTTCTAGAATAAAAAGCTTCTTAACCAATGAAATGCTTTCTTTTGAAGTCACATGGGTTCGCGCACCCGGCGCGCAACCAGCGCGTACCTGGCGCGATTTCGGGAAAATATATTTAACAATAATTTATCTTTATTCCAGTTACAAATATATGATATTTACAATTTTGTTAAATAATCTCTTGGTATAATATACATAATAAAGTTATATATATATACTTTTAAAACTTAAAGATTTGCGGTGGGTTCGCGCACCCGGCGCATCCCCCAGAAACACGTACGTGATGTTATGCGCGGCTGGGAACCGCGCCCCCGTCGCATACCAAACGCGCACCCTACACGACTTAACCAGTATGGCGGCAAAATTCTTGGATTCGTGCAACCACCGTGACTGGTACACGATCGGTACGCGAATCCAGTTGTCTTTAAAAAAAGATGAAAGCATATTTTAGAAAGCAGAAATATCACCTTATTTCTATAAAAGTTTAAAATTTTAGAAAAAGTATTTTTAGACATTATTAGAAATTAGCATTTAAAAACCTTAGAAATTCACTGAAAAAACCACAGGTTTCAGGGACGTTATAGTTAGAAATTAGCATTTAAAAACCTTTGAAATTCACTGAGAAAAACCACAGGTTTCAGGGACGTTATAGTTAGAAATTAGCATTTAAAAAACTTTTGAAATTCACTGAAAAAACCACAGGCTTCAGGGATGTTATAGTTAGTAATTAGCATTTAAAAACCTTTGAAAGTCACTGAAAAAACCATAGGTTTCAGGGACGTTATAGTCAGAAATTAGCATTTAAAAAACCTTTGAAATTCACTGAAAAAAACACAGGTTTCAGGAAAGTTATAGTTATTTGGACATTTCACTCGTACAAAACCAGAGAAATTCGGCTGTTATAGTTAGTTGAGCTAACTATAACTCGCGCCCCCGCAATACACTGCTGATGACGTCACATATTACATCATTCATGACATGGTCAGTGACATCACTGATGACATCTCAAATGACATCACTGATGACATCACTGATGATATCATCCACGTGATAATCTGATGCACCTCCTCACAGCCTAATATAACCTTTGATACACCCACTCTAAAATACAGACTACCATTTTTGAAACCATAGACACACCAATACCAGTTACTACATACCCACTCACTGATTCCTAGGTCTACACACACATCTACTCATTCACCCATACAGTCACTCATAGATGCAGTCACTCATCAATACAGCACTATCATATGCACTCATACACCTATACAGACACTCACACACCGCCACTCATCCATAGAGTTTCTCACACACCTAGTCAGTCATGCAAAGAATCAATCACACTCCCATTTACTCACCTATCCAGTTATACACACACCACCTCACTTATTCATACAGATACTAACACATACATCTCTGAAACAATCACTGATACAAGCACACACTCATCCATACAGCCACTCTCACGATCACTCACTCTCACATATAGTCATTTATATACTCCAACACTCACATATACTGCTCTCACATATGTAGTTGCTCACACATGTAACACTGAGACATCCATTCACTCACCAACACACCCATACACACACTCACCCACCCATACAGCCCTTCACAGATGCACTCTTGAACCCATACACCCAGTGAATCACCCACCCACACATCTATGCACATAGTCACACACCCCCCACCCACCCACACAGACACTCAGGCACCCATACAGATACTTAGACAACCAATCAATAACCCATATAGACACTCATGTAGATACTCACCAACCCATGTAGCCGCTTACACACCAACTGACAGACTGATACAGACATTCACACAGTTTAGTCACTAACCCATGCATTCAGTAAGACACGTTTAATCACTCACTTATACAGTCAATCATGCACCTACTAAATCATCCATTCAGACACTTATACACCCACTCATTCTTCAATACACCTTGGCATATATATATATATAAAACATATTTAAACTTTACAGAAACACGCAGTCACTGGATGATGTAATCAGTGATGTCATCAGTGATGTCATTTGAGATGTCATCAGTGATGTCACTGACCATGTCATGAATGATGTAATATGTGACATCATAAGCAGTGCATTGCGGGCGTGAGTTATAGTTAGCTCAACTAACTATAACGGCTGAATTTCTCTGGATTTGTACGAGTGAAATGTCCAACTAACTATAACGTCCCTGAAACCTGTGGTTTTTTCAGTGCATATATATATATATATATAGTCAAAATATACATATGTAATAATTAAAAAAAAAAATTCTTTTTTTAATTACATTTTTTAAAAATTAAAATATATGAATTTTTTAAATAAATATATATATATACACATATATATAATATGTGTATTTAAATATATATATATTTTTTATAAAAACATGGAGTCGCGTACCCGACGCGAATCCCTGTACATTGCCAAGCGTTAGTTCTGGATCCGCGTACGAAACGCGGCTCCAGCATGATTTTTCATATAAATAATTTTCATATATGTACACAATAATAATATTAAGTTCAAGGTAAGAGGTTTGTTAAGATAGTTAGTAAACTTCTATATCAACAAATGAAACTTATTAAATCGTTTTTGTAATAGTAATTTCAGGAGTCGCGAACCTGCGCGTACATTGCAACTTCCGGACTCGCGTACGAGATGCAGCTCCAGCGTGATTTTTCACATATATATTTTTCACATATAAGTATACAATAATTATATTAAGTTCAAGGTAAGAGGTTTGTTAAGATACTTACTAAACTTATATATTAATAAATGAAACTTATTAAATCATTTTTTAATAGTAACTTCCGGATTTGCTTAAGGGACGCGAATGTAACTTTTTTTTAAACAATATTATATGTTAATACAGCCTTATTTAATTTATTTGAAATAAAGAAATACAGTTATGTGTTTTTAAAATATTATCAAACAGTGGTAAATATTGTTGTAATGTAAAATTGAAACAAATTGCGGAATTGCTTCCGATACACAGTGGCACTGCGTAGGGGTCGTGTACCCATGTGACACAAAAAAAAGATTTGATTGGTTAAAGATACTGTCATCCTTAAGTTTGCTAGATCCCACCCTCTCTCTTCTAATTTTGGGTGTGGTTGGCAACAGCCATACTTTTTGAGGAGCTTACAATTTTGCAGCTTTATTTTGGTGTTTTGAAGGTTTTATTGATGGAATTAAAATGGCAACTGCACATGATCTGCAGGAGGAGGAAGACATCCTTCAGGCAGAAAAGGAAGAGACACGCCACAAAAGAAAGGAGAGTGTTGTATGGGAATTCTTTTCCATACCTGAAGGACAAAAAAAGGTGAATGCACAAAAAGTTACGTGCAACATCTGTAAAAAAGTTCTGTCCCAAAGATCGGACAAAAAATACTCCTGCGGTACATCGTCGATGTACAAACATCTCAGGACAATGCACGAAAAGAGGCTTGCAAGAGCTGAACTTGCAAGAGTTAATGAAGGCAGCCAAAATCCTCAACCTTCAACTTCACAAGTTGGTGACCGGTTGCAGTCTGTGCCACCGACTCATCCTGATTTTGCGAAGGCAGGACTTTTTTGTCCAAAATGCATCACTGTGCTGAGCATTGGAGAACAAGTTGTCCAAACCATGTTGGACACAATTAACAATCAAAAATGTTAATTTATTTTTTCCTTCATTTATGCACGCTGTTATGTGCTTGTTTTTTTGTTCGCATTTTTATTGATAAAATCTTAAAAACACACACAAAATTGTTAATTTTTTTATATATAAAACAGTTTTTAAAAAAGAAGAAAAAAATAGTTCTTACGGTACCACCTATTCTGGTTTAAAAAAGAAAAGCTATATGTTGTATGAATACATGAGTCAATGGATAGTGTCTGTGTGATTGCATTAGTGCGTATGTAGTGTCTGAGTGATTGGAAGAGTAAAAGAGTAGAGTTTGAATGAATAGTTGAGTGCAAGATTAGTGCCTGAGTGAATGGATGAGTGCATGGGTTGTGCCTGAGTGAATACTTGAGTGCAAGAGTAGTGCCTGAGTAATTGCATGGACAGTGCCTGAGAGAATTGATGCGGGCATAGGTAGTGCCTGGATGAATGGGTAAGTGCAAAGGTAGTGCCTGGATGATTGGATGTATGCATGGGTAGTGCATGGGTGATTGGATGTGTGCATGGGTATTGCCCGAGATAATGGATGAGTGCATGGACAATGCCTGAGTGAATAGATGAGTGCATGGGTAGTACCTGAGTGAATGGTTGAGTGCAAGAGTAGTGCCTGGCTGATTGCATGAGTGGATGGGTAGTATCTGGGTGATTGCATGAGTTCAGTGGTACTGCCGGGGTGATTGGATGAGTGTATGGGTAGTGTCTGAGTAGAAGGATGGATGCAAGGGTAATGCCTAGGTCATTGGATGAGTGCATAGGTAGTGCCTGAGTGAATGGATGAGTGCATGGGTAGTACCTGAGTGAATGGTTGAGTGCATGGGTAGTGCCTGGCTCATTGCATGAGTGCAGGGGTACTGCCTGGATGATTGCATAGGTAGTGCCTGACTGCATGGATGACTGCATGGGTAGTGTTTGAGTAAATGGATGAGTGCAACAGTAGTGCATCAGTGATTGGATGAGTGCATGGGTAGTGCTGATTGCATGAGTGCAAGGGTACTGCCTGGGTGATTGGAGGAGTGCACGGGTAGTGCCTGAGTGCATGGATGAGTGCATGGATAGTGTTTGAGGGAATGGATGAGTGCAACAGTAGTGCCTGAGTGAATGCATGAGTGCATGGGTAGTGTTTGAGGGAATGTTTGAGTGCAACAGTACTGCCTGAGTGATTGCATAAGTGCATGGGTAGTGCCTGGCTGATTGCATGAGTGCAGGGGTACTGCCTGGGTGATTGGAGGACTGCATGCGTAGTATGAGAGTGCATGCATGAGTGTATGGGTACTGCTTGGGTGAATGCATGAGTGAAGGGGTACTGCTTGGGTGATTGGAGAAGTGCATGTGTAGCGCCTGAGTGAATGGACGGATGCAAGGATAATGCCTGAGTGAATGGATGAGTGCATGGAAAGTGCTTGGCTCAGTGCATGAGTGCAGGGGTACTGCCTGGATGATTGGAGGATTGCATAGGTAGTGCCTGACTGCATGGATGACTGCATGGGTAGTGTTTGAGTAACTGGATGAGTGCAACAGTAGTGCATCAGTGATTGGATGAGTGCATGGGTAGTGCTGATTGCATGAGTGCAGGGGTACTGCCTGGCTGATTGCACGAGTGCAGGGGTAGTGCCTGGGTGATCAGAGGAGTGCATGGGTTGTGCCTGAGTGCATGGATGAGTGCATGGGTAGTGTTGGAGGGAATGAATGAGTGCAACAGTAGTGCCTGAGTGATTGCATGAGTGCAGGGGTAGTGCCTGGGTGATTGGAAGAGTGCATGGGTAGTGCACGAGTGCATGGATGAAGTGCATAGGTACTGTTTGAGGGAATGGATGAGTGCAACAGTAGTGCTTGAGTGATTAGAGGAGTGCATGGGTAGTACCTCGGTGATTATATGAGTGCACAGCTACTGCCTGGGTGATTAGAGGAGTGCATGGGTACTATCAGAATACACAGATGAGTGCATAGGTACTGTTTGAGGGAATGGATGAGTGCAACAGTAGTGTGTGAGTGATTGTATGAGCACATGGGTAGTGCTTGGCTGATTGTATGACTGCAAGGGTACTGCCTGGGTGATTGGAGGAGTGCATGGGTAGTGCCTGAGTGAATGGATGAGTGTATGAGTACTGCCTGGGTGATTGTATGACTACATGGGTGGTGCTTTGGTGATTGAATGACTCCAGGGATAGTGTCTGGGTTATTGTATGAGTGCATGGGTTTTGACTCTGTGAAAGGAAAAATGCAAAGATAATGCTTAAGTTATCTTATTAGTGCAAAAGTTAAGCTACAGAGATTACATTGCAGCATGGTCAGTTACCAACTGTTGAAATACATGATGTAATAAAGGACAAAATCTCTTTTCATGATTTCCCATGATTTTACAATGAAGCTCTTCTAGATAAAACATAACATTCAGAATCACATTAGCATAGCAGTTGATACCTGAACTATTTTCCAACTGAAATCCTACAATGTCATCAACAGTTTCCATTTTCTTTTTCTTTACGCCTTCAAGTTTCTGTTCATTTATTTTCTTTTTTTGAACCTCAATTCCATCTTTAACATATTTCCATTTTAGACAGACTATACGTTTCTCATATATGGGGTATTCACCTAAATCAGGAGCATAAAGTTTTCTTAAACGATTATACTCTCTTACACAATTTGCATCAGCACTAATCTTTCTGTCATCAAAATCTATCAAATACAAACCAGACAATGTTCTTACTCGAGATAATGCAACATATGCCATTCCCACTTTGAACACTGTACTTCCAATATTTACAAAAGCGCTGTCTATACTTAAACCTTGAGATTTATGAATAGTTACTGCATATGCTAAAGACAGAGGAAACTGTTTTCTGCAAACGTACAAGTCTTTTACAAGCAGAAAACGTACAACACAATGCCCAATCTGTGTTACCTCTTTAATCTGATCAAATTTTAACTTCAAAAATTCTTTTCCATCTCTGTTCTGAAATTTTACAAACTCAACAACTTTTCCCATTGCTCCATTTACTAAACCTTGTTCTACATTCAAATTACGCCGTAAAATTACTCGACAATTTATACATACATGTAAAGTGTTTTCTAAACCTGCTACTTTAGATACAGACTTCTCCAAAGAATGCAATTTATACTGTAGTTTGTCTGTGAGAAGAATAGCAACTCCCTGGTGTTCAATTTTATCAATAGCTTTCATTTAAACTATTTCCTGTTTTTCCAGTTTCAAAAGTTCTTGATTAAATGTAGAACACTCTTGCAGTGTAGGCATTATGCAAACTATAGACTTCTTTTCTTCAAGCTTATTGTACATTATTTCAGACGCTGTGTTTCCAGTTGTAAACAAGTTCCTTAGTAGCCGACTTTCCAAAGCTTCTTTACCATGCTTCGTCAAGGCACCAATTCTTATATCTTGAAGAATATTTCCATAATGTTCATCATTTGCTTGTCGCATATTCTTAATAAGTTCTTTATATTCAAAATTTGACCAAATGTTAACATTTCCAATACTTCCCAAAGATTTCCTAGTGTCTTCATGGAGAAGTGTTTTAAAAACAGGTTCTCCTTTTACAGGAGTATGTTGTAGTAGATCTCCGAATACAATTTCATGTTTACCTCCAAACAGAACATCGTAATCTGTTTTTAAAATCTGTTGCATGCTCAAGTGTACAAAGGCAAGCATTAAGTCTGAGACCATGCACACCTCATCAATGATTAGAAGTTTCATTTTCTTCAGTACTCTTGAAACTTCATAAGAAGCTTCTCCAGATAGCTTGTGATATTCCAATTTATTATCATGTTCAACTGGTAGCATAAGTAATCGATGTAAAGTAATCCCTTTAATGTTGTGTGCTACTAATCCAGTTGGAGCTGTTACAACACAAGATAAATGTGATTCTATAGTTTTGTGGAGATAACTGGTCAAAACTGACTGCATTCAGTAAGAGGTGGATTATTTTTATTGCAGATAAAAGACATCATAGCTTGAAACCTATGATTAAAATATCTTCACACATTTACAGGATCCAAGGAACAGAGTTCTCCAGCTGTCTTTAATTCAATATTTTTTACATTTGAATTTACTTCTCGTAGAAATTTAAGTAAATCGTCCCGTGCATATTCAGCACAGCTAAGTGTTACAAACCACGTAGGGGTACCTAATTTTCTTAACATACATTTAAGTTCTCTGTGATGGCGATACCAATACTCATTGGTACCTTGTTGACACGCCATCAAATTAATTAAATGAGTTTCTAAATGATCATCTTTTTGTTGAACTTTGTCCATGAATTCCTTTGCAGAAACATGTTTAAGATGAACTCCTGTTTTTAATATGTGGCTCACTGCATATGAAAGTGCAGACAAGTCACTTTCAAACAGAAGATGAAATATATATGAAATGCACTGTTGAAATCTTGGATCTTCTGAGTACAATCTTGTCGAGCAGTATTCTGAAGCTGGAATCTGTACTGCTCGTTCATCATATCGTCCACCTTCTCCAGAGGGGAACAGCTGTGGAAAACAGCGAGCTTCTAAACTTTTTGCCCATACACTCATGGAAGTTCCCATTTGCTTTCTTCATTTGAAATAATTCAATACTGTTTCCTATCACTTCTTTTGAATGTAGGCGATGTATACTGTAATGTTCGTAAATCTCTTCACTCCTGGACTTGTCCACTTTTTCTATTTGTCCACTTTGAATTTCTGTTTCATCTTCTAAACATATTTCCTGTTCTTCCACATTTACAGTTTATAATAAATATTGTTCTGTACAAGATATAATGTAGCCTTTTGAAGTTTAATAACATCTACTAACTCTTGCCATATTTTTCAACTCTTTGTTGGTACACCATTAACTAGAATAACTACAGGCTCACTTTCCTCTTTGTCTATACCAACAGTTTCAATATTTTTCTTAAAATCTAAAGGTAAGTACACATTTCTTCCTTTCAGACATCTTTGTAAATCTGTTGGAGGAAGCTTACCTGTTTTAGGCTCCATACGAACTATGGCCTGAAACGGGTGCACAGATTGAATAAGAATGGACTCATATGCCTTTAAATCTGCAACTTCCGGAGGTATAGCTACCAACTCTAAGTTGTTATGTATAGCTCTAGCTGGCATTTTGTTCTCTTCTAACTTGTTGTAACAATATTTACAAAAACGTTGATCAGTACCCAACTCAAAATGACCTTCCAACAAATAAGCACCAAATTGCTGCCACTTATCATTGTTTTCCTTTTCACTTTTTAAATATACATCAACATTCCTAGTTTGACTTCTATAGTGAGTACGTTGACAACAAACACAAACATATTTTGGTTTTTCAGATGAAGCTATCTTAAACTTTGTAATTTCTTCTACAAACTTGTCAGTACTAATATCTTCCATCTGTTCTTCAACACCTACACTTATCAAGCTGTAACTTTCTCTACACTCCTCCTGTGAACCAAAGAAACAAAACTGTATATCATCACAAACTTTTTTACATCCGCTACTGAACCATGCAAAAGAGCTGCGGTCATTTCACTTACAGATAATGCAGGACTTTTTACGTAGTACAATCTCCTTACTAACTTCCTCATTTCTAAGTGGTGCACTGCCAACATTCTTAAATGATGAAATGTACTTTTACACACTTTTTAGAAAGACAAGCCAGAGAATGACCCTGCAACTTAGTATATTTTTTTACTTTAAATGGATCTAGTCCTTGCAACATCTTAATCTTCTGTTTAACACTTTTGGCATATTGTCGTAAAAAAACTCATAATATATCAATAGATTCCTGTCGAATACTACAAATACTACTACAATCCCACTTATACACTGGAGCTTGTGTACGTCTCCCTTGAACTTCTTCAGCTATTACTTCTTCCACATTTCTAGGAACCATCTTTTCCTTTTCAATTGGACAACCATCTTTCATCTCACAACATCGACCACTGGTATCAACTGCATGAACTAATGTATTTTGTTGAAAATAGCTTTCTTTATTAAAGACAGGCTCAGTACTAGAAGTGTGCTTCCATTCACCAGAAAAAGTTTTGCTAAATTTACTTCTATTAACCAGTCTTTTTCTTTGCTTTTCTCCTTCATAAAGTGCATTGTTTTATTCAATGTTTTCATTCTCTTCAATACCAATATAAATAATTTTTGTTTCAATTTAAAAGCAGTATCTCCTACCTTTCAATTTGTTGCTTCTCCTTATATACTGCTGATCTTTTTTTATACTTTTTGCAATCTTTTAATACATTTTGAATTACTCTATTTTGAAACATACGTACACGTATGTCTTTAAATTGTTTCTGTCTTTTTGTTACATGTGTTTCTTTTTCATTGTATCTCTTTATTTGCTTGTGCTTTGTTGTAAAAATTTATTTTCTCCTTTGATTAGTATTTTGTTCATTTATTCTTTCTACAACTTTTTAAATAAATTGTTTAGTTCTCTTACAGGAAGACACTTTATCCTCAGCTACCTTTTGGTGTTTTTCTAGTCCACTCTTTTTAGTTTTCATTAAGTACTTCTGTTTCCTTTGTTCTCTTCTCTTTTCATGTTTTCTTGCCATCTTCTATTTATAATCCAATAAAAGTATCTTTGTAAAAAACAAATAATAGTTTGATTAGTTTATTACATCAATTAAAAATTTTAAATTAATAACATCTCAATATTGAAAATAACAACTAAGTACAAAATTACAATTAAATTCCTATTGCATTTACAACAAATAAAAAGAAAAAAGTGTAAAAACAAACAAAAGAACTGCAAAAACAGAAGAAAAGGTGGTCACACAGAAAGAAAGAGACAGGAAAAAAAAGAAAGGTTTAGAAACAGCAAAATTAAATACTCAAAGAACACAGCTACTGAAAAATGTAAGAAATGCAGAAAGAAGCACCAGATGTGCAGAAAGAGGCAAGAGAGGTGCAGAAAGAGGCAAGTAAGGTATAGAAACGAGTAACAGGGGTGTAGAAAGAGGCAAGAGGAGTTGAAAAAGTAAGAGAGATACTGAAAGAAGGAAGAGAAGTGCAGAAAGAAGCAACAGATTTACTGAAAGAGACAAGAGAAGTGCAGAAGGAGGCAAGAGGAATGCAAAAAGAGTCAAGAGCAGTGCAGAAAGAAGCAACAGAAATGTAGACAGAGGCAACAGAAGTACAGAAAGGAGAAACAGAGGTGCAGAAAGACACAAGAGAAGTGCAGAAATTGCAAGACTGTGTTTTAATGATTGCATGAGTGCAAGGCTAATGCCTGGGCCGTTGAAAGAGTGCATAGGTAGTGTCTGAGTGAATGGTTGAGTTTAAGAATACTGCCTGGGTGATTACATGAATACATGGGTAGTGCCTGAGTGAATGTATAAGTGGAGAAGTACTGTTTAGGTGATTAGATGAGTGCATAAGTACTGTCTGACTGAGTTTATGACTTGAAGAATAATGTCTAGGTGAATACATCAGTGCATAGGTAGTGCCTGAGTAAAACCATCACTGTAAGAATAATGCCTGGGTAATTGGATGACTGCCTAGGTACTGCCTAAGAGAATAGTTTAGTGCAACAGTAGTGCTTGAGTTATTGTATAAGTCTATGGGCAGTATGTCGGTGATTTCATGAATACAGGAGAAGTGTATGGGTGATTCCATGAATGCAGGGGTACTAACTGGATGAGTGGGTAGGTGCATTGATAGTGCGTATGTGAATTCATGAGTGCAAGAGTAATATCTGTCTCCTTAGCTCATTCCATAGCTAGTACTTGAGTACAAGGATGACTCAAAAAGTAATCTGTAGGTCATTGTATGAGTGCAACAGTAGTACTTGAGGAAATGGACGAGTGCATGGATATTGTCTGAGTAAATCTTTGAGTGCAAAAGTAGTGCCTGGGTGATTGCAAAATTGCCTAGGTAATACCTGATTTATTGAATGTGTGTATAGGTAGTTTCTCCTTAACTGTATGACTGCATGGGTAGTGCCTGAGTAAAAGGATGAATGTAAGAGTAATGGTAGGGTCATTGGATGAGTGCATATGTAGAGCCTGAGAGAATGGATGACTGGATGGGTACTGCCTAAGTGATTAGTTCAGTGCTAGAGTAGTGCCTGGATGATTGAATGAGTGCAGGGATACTGCCTGGGTGATTGGATCAGTGCATGGAAAATACTGAGAGAAACTATGAGTGCAAGGCTAAAGCATGGTTTATTGTATGACTGTATGGGTAGAGTTTGAGATAATGAATAAGTGCACAGATACTGCCTGTGTGATTCTATCACTGCAGATGTAGTAACTGGATGATTGTATGAGTGGATGGGAAATACCTGAGAGAAAGTATGAGTGTTAGAGTAAAGCTTGGGACATTGCATGAGTGTATCAGTAGTGTCTGAGTGAATACATGAGCGCATAGGTACTGCCTGAGTGAATGTTTGAGTGGAATACTAGTGTCTGGGTGATTATATGAATGCATGGTTAATGTCTGAGTGATTAGAAGTGTGTATAGGTAGTGCCTCCTTGATTGCATAACTGAATAAGAATGCCTAAGTGAATTCATGAGTCCAAGAGTAATATGTGCCTCTTTACATCAGTACATACCTAGTGCTTGAGTATAGAGAAGTAATTCTCACTATATTCCTGAAAGCAAGCATGCATGTGTCTGTACCTTTTCCTAGTGGCATCATATGTAAAAGAAACATGCAAATACATGTATACCAGTGTTTTATACCTCTACCATCTTTATAGGTATAACACATGTGAGAATACATGTGCAAGCAGACACATACTTGAGTCATAAGACTACAAAGTCCCTTAACCTTGACAGATTGCACTTTCCATTTCATAGTGACACCTAAAATTATGAGGCGTATTTGAAGTGTACATTTCCATAGACCAATACGAGCTAACCTAATCACTAATCCTTCTACCAACAAGTCTTAAACATCACTTTTGTGCTGCAGCTTCACTATTCAGCAACTACTGAGAGTGTTGGGCCTAGCCAAATGCAAAGCAGCAAGTGTTTCAAAGTGTCTGTTAAAAGTCTCACTATACTCCTAAAACCATGCATGCATGTGTCTGTACAATTTCCTAGTGGCATCATATGCAAAAGAAACATACAAATACATGTATACCAGTGTTTTATACCTCTACCATCTTTATAGGTATAACACATGTGAGAATACATGTGCAAGCAGACACATACTTGAGTCATAAGACTACAAAGTCCCTTAAACTTGACAGACTGCACTTTCCATTTCATAGAGACACTTAAAATTATGTGGCGTATTTGAAGTGTACATTTCCATAGACCAATACGAGCTAACCTAATCACTAATCCTTCTACCAACAAGTCTTAAACCTCACTTTTGTGCTGCAGCTTCACTATTCAGCAACTGCTGAGAGTGTCGGGCCTAGCAAATCCAAAGCAGCAAGTTTTTCAAAGTGTCTGTTAAAAGTCTCACTATACTCCTAAAACCATGCATGCATGTGTCTGTACCTTTTCCTAGTGGCATCATATGTAACAGAAACATACAAATACATGTATACCAGTGTTTCATACCTCTAACATCTTTATAGGTATAACACAAGTGAGAATACATGTGCAAGCAGACACATACTTGAGTCATAAGACTACAAAGTCCCTTAACCTTGACCGCGTGGCTTTACGGTGTGCGTTTTACAGGGTGGTTGCAGTTCTGGAAGTGATAGATTGTAAGACGTCAGAGCGACGATGTGCTAATAGCAAACAACCCGTCTGCTAGACCTGTGCTTGGTAGAGCGTGTGGCGTGACCTCCAAGACTCACACTGGCACTCCCAGTATCTTGCCTGCGAAGGTCTACCACGATACAGGACCTCTGTGACCGTTATGAGCCTAGTGGTGAAGGTACTGAGGGTTTAATACAGTGGCACCGGCTTACTCTTGCAAATGCTGATGATAGGGCCGTAGCTTAATGGAACGGCCTATATGTTGCGCCACAGTTGTTGGGAAGGCGAAGTCCTAATCCGCTTAGATCCGTGTGCTATTCCCCACACACACAAGACAGCAGGGTGTGAGGGGGTGTGTGGCCCTACAGATGCTGTCCTACTGGAAATAATCACATTGGACTAGAAGGCATATAGTTGCATCCTGTCAGGAAGGGCCTCGTTATTCACGTCTCTGAATAGCGTTCAATATAACTTGCTCAGGTAGGGCTTGTCATCAGGCTAGAGTATTATAAAAGGCGTCTCACACAGAAAGTAGGGACGCCTGCCTTAAGGGAAGTGTCATAGAACTCGAAGAGATGAGGGAAAAGGGATCCTTTTCACAAATCTGGTCTAGGGGCAGCCCGTCAGTATGCTGGTCCGTGGCGCCTGCGTTTGTCAGCGATCTGGCGTCTGGGAGGCGGCTCGCAGGGAAGCCATCAACTGCTTTGTAGGCCACCACGGGCCGCGAGTAGGAGCCGCACCGCAGGAGCTCGAAGCGACACACGTACAGTACGCGCGCCGCAGTGCCAAAAGTGGGTCGCGCACAAGTTATCCCGCCAGGATTCCGTGAGCGGCTAGGCCCCACAGGTCGGCCCTCGCAGGGGGGGCAGCAGCAATATCGCACCTACCGCTGTGTCCGCCTCTCACACCGGCGGGGATTTGCCTCCAGCGGAGGATGCCAGTTCACGCTCCTTTGCCACCACGCAGGAAGCAGCAGTTGTAGGCAGCGCCGCAGGCCATTATCTGCTCCGTGGCCTCTTCGCCAAGTCCGCGCCAATGGGCCCAGGCGCCTCGTGTTGAGCCCCGGACTTGCGTGAATGCAGCACCACGTCTCACCCCCTCCTCCCGCGGTGCAACATCGACATCTATGTAGCCTGAGCAGGGAGACTCCAATCCGGCCAAATTTCGCACCGGAGCTGTAGCAGACCACAAGCTGTGCCAGGTATCGATTTAAACTTGGTTCACGGCCATTTAGCAGGATAAATACAGGATCCTAAACGCCAGGCAGCAAGAGCCTCACAACAGTGCGGCCATTTTGCGTGTGCGCCACCTAGCGCCCCAAGCAGACACATACTTGAGTCATAAGACTACAAAGTCCCTTAACCTTGACAGACTGCACTTTCCATTTCAAAGAGACACCTAAAATTATGCGGCGTATTTGAAGTGTACATTTCCATAGACCAATACGAGCTAACCTAATCACTAATCCTTCAACCAACAAGTCTTAAACCTCACTATTTTGTACTGCAGCTTCACTATTCAGCAACTACTGAGAGTGTTGGGCCTAGCCAAATGCAAAGCACCAAGATTTTCAAAGTGTCTGCTAAAAGTCTCACTATACTCCTAAAACCATGCATGCATGTGTCTGTACCTTTTACTAGTGGCATCATATGTAAAACAAACATACAAATACATGTATACCAGTGTTTTATACCTCTACCATCTTTATAGGTATAACACATGTGAGAATACATGGCAAGCAGACACATACTTGAGTCATAAGACTTCAAAGTCCCTTAAACTTGACAGACTGCACTTTACATTTCAAAGAGACACCTACAATTATGCGGCGTATTTGAAGTGTACATTTCCATAGACCAATACTAGCTAACCTAATCACTAATCCTTCAACCAACAAGTCTTAAACCTCACTTTTGTGCTGCAGCTTCACTATTCAACAACTACTGAGAGTGTTGGGCCTAGCCAAATGCAAAGCAGCAAGATTTTCAAAGTGTCTGTTAAAAGTCTCACTATACTCCTAAAACCATGCATGCATGTGTCTGTACCTTTTACTAGTGGCATCATATGTAAAAGGAACATACAAATACATGTATACCAGTGTTTTATACCTCTACCATCTTTATAGGTATGACACATGTGAAAATACAAGTGCAAGTACAAATATACCTCAGTCACAACACCATAATGCACTTTCAATTATGGGGCATACTACATCTGCACCTTTCCACACACTCATACAAACTACCATAATCACTAATCCATCTGCCAATGTACACGTTACTTTGCACAAACTATTTCAAATATCATTTCATTACAATAAAACAAACTACAATAGACATCTGTACATTTGATAACATATTTCAAACATTACACTGCAAAGAGAAAAGCACTGCCTCATAATACATAACACACCTTATAAATTTCTTACTCACCTTTGAAATAGTTTTGCAGAATATCAAGTATCACAAACTCTTTTTTTAAATTGTTTTTATTTTTTATTAAGCAAGGTAAACAAAAAAGTACATCTCACATACCAACCCTTTGGTATTGCATACTTATTTCATACAAATCATATACATATCTTAGTGGTTCCGGAACAAAAAAAAAAGGTAAATCAATCATAGAGCAAATCCATCATTCCTACACAAATTCTATTTACAATATTTACATTATTTACATTATTCTGCATTGTTATTTATCGGAGCCATCTGTGACACCTCTTTACCTTCTATCTTCACGCCATCTAATCATAGGAGCCCAGATCTTATAGCCTTTCTCCTTGGCTCGTCTCCCCTTAATCTCATATAATGTCATCTCCTGACTATATACATTCAAAAGTCGATAGAACCATGCTAAATACATAGGTGCTTCAGTATCCTTCCAAGCTGTAGCAATCAGTAATCTAGCTACTTCCACTGTTATAAATAGAAAATCTATTTGCGATGAAGATAGACCAAGACGATTATCATATCCAAATAGCATTAGTGGTGAGGTTAAATTAATTTTTTTATTGATTGTCTGTAGCCAAAATTCCTCTATACCAGTTTTTAGGGGTGTAAGTTTACTACATGTGGAAAACATATGTATTATATCTGCTGGACTAGCCTGACACCTAGGACATTTATCGTTTTCACGCTTCCCCCAATTAAATAGCTTCGCGGGCGTATAGTACAAATTAAATATAGTTTTATAATGTTGGGATTTAAGATTTGCTGAAAGAAATTTTTTTTGCCAGTTCCAATGATCTATCCAAATCAATTTCTTCATCCTTAAGTTTTTCTACCCATTTGGTCTCGATTTTTTCTAAATCATCAGGAAGATTTCCCAGCAAAATATTATAGTAATCCCCAATCCGTGCGTTCCCCGATAGAGCCATTTCTAATACTGGTATGATATCATGATTAAAAGTCCCTTGCAGCAGTATCTTCAAACGGCTCCAAATTTGAATATATTTAAATTGGGATCGTTCAGCTATCCCCTTTTGTTTAACCAAATCCAAAAATGTTATAATCTCTGATTTTCCATTATATAAATGACCAATTTTATCAACACCTGCCCTTTCCCATCCTCTCGCCATAGCATCATCCAATCCTACTGGAAACAGTGATGATCCCCATAATGGGGTATATCTATTATAGCTTGGGATTTTCAATACTTTTTTTACTCTTATCCACACCCTCCAGGCAGCTTTTATACATTTGAATCGTTTTTTTTTTTATAGTAACTAGGTTCTATTTTCCTCAAAAACAGACCCGAAGCTTCATTGCCTATAGCTAGTTGATAAATTGAAGGTAAGTCGTTTTCTCTCCTCGACCTATCCATTAGGAGAGGTCCCATCTGTTGCAAGATCGCTGCCCAGTAATAAAATAACAGATTTGGAGCCGCCCAACCCCCTCTGTCTTGTGGAAGTGTTAGAAAATTTAAGGATCGTCTAATTTTTTGATAGTGCCATATAAAGTTTGAAAACATTGCCTCCATTTTCCGACTAGCTATAGCCGGCAGTTCCAGGGGATAGAGCGGAACAGATATAATATTTTTGGAAAAATTTTCATTTTCAATACATTGATCCTCCCGACTATACTTAGCTAAATTTTATCTATCCGTCTTAGATCCATACCTATTTCATCCAGCATTTGCTCAAGATTATTTGGCCATATCTTATCCAAATCAACTCCTATCTTAACCCCCAAATATACTGCTGTTTCAACTTGTCGCTGGTCTTGAATATTGCATTGCTTTGAGCAGATTATCTGTGTCTTGCCTTTATTTAATAGATATCCTGATCTTTGTCCAAATTCTCCCGCCATCCTTTCAATTTCCTTAATTGCTACCCCTGGCTCGGACGTAGTAATGGCAATATTGTCCGCATAAGCCAGTATTTTAGTTTCATAGCCACTAGTTATTATTGGTTTAATTTTGGGATTCAAAAGTAACTGTTTAATAAATGGGTCTAAATAGATGGCAAAAAGAATTGGGGAACATGGGCAGCCTTGCCTTGTCCCCCTAGCTACTTTTATGGCTCCTGATGCATTTCCCATAATTTGTAATTTGGCTATAGGTCTGTAGTACATCGCACGAATAGCTGTAATAATTCGCGAGTGCAAGTACAAATATACCTCAGTCACAACACCATAATGCACTTTCAATTATGGGGCATATTACATCTGCACCTTTCCACACACTCATACAAACTACCATAATCACTAATCCATCTGCCAATGTACACGTTACTTTGCACAAACTATTTCAAATATCATTTCATACAATAAAACAAACTACAATAGACATCTGTACATTTGATAACATATTTCAAACATTACACTGCAAAGATAAAAGCACTGCCTCATAATACATAACACACCTTATAAATTTCTTACTCACCTTTGAAATAGTTTTGCAGAATATCAAGTATCACAAACTCATTAAAGATTGTCTTTTGCACACAATAAATGTCATGCAGCACTCTTGGCAAGTTGAAACCAGTAATGGCAAACTTTCCCTCTCTTTCTGCACACAAATAAATGTAAGTAGCAAATCGCATTGCTTCCTACATTATTTCAAATTGTGAAACACATTTCTATTGGTTAGACATATTAACCCTTTCTAACTGTCTTCAAATAGTGCTCAAACTGGTTCTGTAATTTTCTAAAGTCGCGACTCCACCGCGGTACCCCAATTTATCGTTGTGAGGGAGCCGCAAACCCTTACAGGAGTTCAAAAACCTATTCCTAGTAATACTAGTATACTTTTTAATAACACACTAGTTCTACACATACAAATGACTTAGAAAACCTTAATTTAGTAACATATCACTTATATTTAAAGTTTCTATTTCACATTGTAAATCCACTGTAAAGTTTCAACCCTTTCCCCATTCTGCTGAATCCCAGTTTCCATAGTAACACTTTCTGCAACATTCAACTGTACTGGCAGGTCACAAGTTCACCATATTTCAAGTTCAGCACACAAGCTTACAAATGCAAACAGCAGGTGTGGTTGGCTTTTGAAAAAAATTACCTTATCCTATCTACTGTACCTTTCAAACATTTTTTAATAACCAATCAGAAACAGGATTCCTCAGCAAAGTAACATGCATCCTATTTTTGAGTGAACAATGTTGATGAACAGCCAATCACTTAATGGCTTTTTAAAAAAACAACATCATCTCCACCATTTTAGATACCTCTCATTTTACCAACGCACTATCTCAGCTACAGACATCTCTTTGTTACTTCTAGACATCCCTTCAAGATGCTGACAGTGTGGATTGTAGGGCACAACTATGTTTTCTGGGGCAAAAGGTATGCTGAACACAGAGGTATAGACAATGACCTAGGTTTACAAAATGTGGATATTACACGGGGGCCACGCTGAGAGCCGCGTTGGGATCGCGACTCCAAACAAGAAGAAAAAAAATATACCCCCCAGTCTTATTACTCAAAGTTTGCCCCGGGGACCCCATCCCCCTAGGCACGGCCATTTAAAAAAAAAAAAAACCCGCTTGCCGCCTCCCCCTCGGGCATTTTTTTACCCTGGGGACCCCATCCCCCAGGGAATGCCCTCATGTTGGCGACCACGGGGGGAGCCCCAATGCCCCCGCGGTCCCTGCCAGCTCCCCGCCGCCTGCGGGAGCCGGCATTGCTTTTGGGCAAGGGGAGCTGCAAACATGCAGCTCCCCTTGTCCAAAAGCAATTAGCTTCACTTCATGGAAGCAAGAGCAGGTTTTCTGCTCTCGCTCCCATGAAGCGAAGCAGAAGTTTGCAATGGCAGGGAGGGAGCAGTGTTCCTGTCCTGCTATTGCAAACTGCAATGTCCCGGGTGTGGGCACCCCGGGACATTGCTGGAGCTGGCCTTGGGGGGTGGCGGTCCACAGGGCCATAGAGGGCTCCTGGAGGGGGCCGCCTGGCCCCCCTCCCACCAACTTTAAAGCCCCAGGGAGGTGGCGGTCCCTGGGGCTTGGGGGGGCCCGTGAGGCCCCCTCCCAAAATATCTCAATGCCTCGGGGAGGTGGCCCCCAGGGGCCCTCAGGATTGAAGGGGAATTAATTCCCCAACTTAAAACGCGCCACAGGGCGTGTTTGCACACATGTCACCTCAGGCCCTCAGGATTGAAGGGGAATTAATTCCCCAACTTAAAACGCGCCACAGGGCGTGTTTGCACACATGTCATTAATTCCCCAACTTAAAACGCGCCACAGGGCGTGTTTTCACACATGTCACCTCAGGCCCCACCCCCTCCCTTCACCACTGTGCAAACGCGCCCCGTGGTGCATTTTAAGTTGGGGGATAAAGTCCCCTTGAATCCTGAGGGTCCCTGGGGTCCAACTAGCCCACCAGGTACCTCCAGTAAGCACCACAGAGCTGTGTTGCAGAGAGGTGTAAAAAGGGGCGTGGCCTGGACCACCTCTCTGCAACGCAGCCCTGTGGCGCTTACTGGAGGTACCTGGTGGGCTAGTTGGCCCCCAGGGACCCCCAGTATTGAAGGGGAATTAATTTCCCAATTTAAAATGCGCCACAGGGCGCGCTTGCAGAGTGTTGCTGGGAGAGGGCGGGGCCTCCGGCACGATCGCGTCTTTTTTTATTATTATTTTTTTTTAGAAGGGGTGCTGTGTGGCCCCCTTCTTTTTCCTTTTTTTGGGCCCTGGGGACCCCATCCCCCAGGGCCTGACCCATATTTTTTTCAAAAATGGAAGGGGGCCGCGAGGTTCCCCCTCCCGAGGCCATATTCTGCCCCGGGGACCCCATCCCCCAGGGCATGGCCAGTGTTTATTTAAAAAAAATATATATTTGGAGGGGGGCTGCGTGGCCCCCCTCCTCAGGCCATTTATGGCCCCGGGGACCCCATCCCCTGGGGCCGGCCTTTGCGTGTTTTTTTAAAAATTGTTTTTGGGGGAGGGGGGCCGCGTGGCCCCCCTCCCGGGCCACTTCTAGCCCCGGGGACCCCATCCCCCGGGGCAGGCCCTATCCGTTGGGGACCGTGGGGGACCGTGGGGGAGCCCCAATGCCCCCACGGTCCCGCCGGCTCCCCGCGTCCTGCAGGAGCCGGCATTGCTTTTCCACATGGGGAGCTGCTGACATGCAGCTCCCCGTGTGGGAAAGCAATCTGCTTTGCATTTTGGAAGCGAGAGCAGGTTTCCTTGCTCTCGCTTCCAAAATCCAAAGCAAGTTTGCTATGGCAGGACGGGAGCCGCGGGGATGCCATAGCAAACAGCAGTGTCACGGGGGCGGGCACCCCGGGACTCTGCCGGGAGAGCCGGCCCTGGGGGGTGGTGGTCCCCAGGGCCATCACGGGCTCCAGGAGGGGGGCCGCGCGGCCCCCCTACCTTCAATTACAAAGCCCCGGGGAGGTGGTGGTCCCCGGGGCTCGGGGGTCCGTAACGGACCCCCAAATTTGCATTTTAGTGCCACGGGGAGGTGGCATCCCCGGGACAGGTTTATTTTTTTTTTTAAAACAAGCCCCAGGGGGTGGTGGTCCCCGGGGCTGCGGGGGGGGGCGTGTGCCCCCGCAAATAATTAATGAAAGCCCCGGGGGTGGCGGTCCCCAGGGCTTGGGGGGGCCTCCAAGGCCCCCCCACACATTTAAAAATTAGCCCCGGGGGGTGGCGGTCCCCGGGGCTGCGGGGGGGCTGCGTGCCCCCCGCAACTCATAAATCAAGCCCCCGGGACCTGGCCCACCCAGGGGCTTCAATACAACGAAGCGTGGGAGCCCACGCTTCGTTTTTTAAACATTTTCTCGGCCGGATTCGCGCACCCAGCGCGAATTCGGACGATTTTTCTTTTTTTAAAAAAAATGCTTTTTTGGGCCCTGGGGGTCCTTGTGGGACCCCCTGAGCAGGCCTAGGGGGTCAGGGTGTTTCTACCCTGCCCCCTTTTCTTGTTTTTTGCATTTGTTTTTCTCTTTTCTTGTGACTCGGTTCTACCGAGTCACAAGATGGCTGCCAACACTTCCTGGTTTGGAGTGTTGACAGCCAATTAGAATAAAGCTCGTGGTCGGGAGGGTGCGCGGATCCTCCGTGCGTCTAAATATCGAAACTTTTATTTTTTGATTTTCTCAGCAACTACTGAACGGATTTACACCATTTAAAAAGAGGCACTTTCTGAACCAAGCACTACCTTTTTGCCAAATTTGGTGTAATTCCGTTCAGCAGTTCGAGCTGTAGCCGTGTCTAAAGTTTCCTATGGGAAATTCATTTTCCGACCTCTTTTTTTCAATTTCTCAGGAACTACTGAACGGATTTACACCATTTAACAAAAGGCTCTTTCTGAACCAAGGGCTACCATTTTGCCAAATTTGGTGTAATTCCGTTCAGCAGTTCAGGCTGTAGCCGTGTCTAAAGTTTCCTATGGAAAATAACATGGAGAAAACACGTTTTGGGACCCCCCTTTTTTCTCGGCCCCCGCTTGGCGAATCACCCCAAAACTTTCAAGATAGGAGCTGACCGGAGCGGACCACAAGTTTTGAAAATTTTGCGAAGATTCGTCAACCGGCGCCAAAGTTATTGGGAAAAGAAAAAACGCTTTTCCTATGGAAACTAGGTCCTAACTATAACTATCTACTGGCGACCGCCAGTAGATAATATATATATATATATTATCTACTGGCGGTCGCCAGTAGATAGTTATAGTTAGGACCTAGTTTCCATAGGAAATCACGCAACATTCTATTTGAAATAACTCTTGCGTCGGTTGAGGAATCTTCGCGAAATGTTCAAACTTTAGGGCCCGCTCCGGTCCGCTCCTACCCTGAAAGTTTCGGGGTGATTCGTCAATCGGGGGCCGAGAAGAAAGGGGGTCCCAAAACATGTTTTCCCCATTCATTTTCCCATAGGAAACTTTAGCCACGGCTACAGCCCGAACTGCTGAACGGAATTACACAAAATTTGGCAAAGAGGTAGTTCTTGGTTCAGAAAGAACCCTTTTGTTAAATGGTGTAAATCCGTTCAGTAGTTGCGGAGAAATTAAAAAATAAGAGTCAAAAATCAATTTCCCATAGGAAACTTTATGCAAGGCTACAGTCCGAACTGCTGAACGGAATTACACCAAATTTGGCAAAGAGGTAGTTCTTGGTTCAGAAAGAACCCTTTTGTTAAATGGTGTAAATCCGTTCAGTAGTTGCTGAGAAAATCAAAAGTAAAAACACATATATATCTGGGCGGAGCCTAACCACACATGTCATCGTGAGATCTGATTGGCTGTCAGCACTTCATCCTGGAATTGCTGGCAGCCATCTTGGGACCAATATAAATGATAGTACCCCATTGAAATGCATTGTAGTGAATCGAAGATTTTGAGGGTTACCAAAAGGAGAACTATAAAGGGTGATAACAGACTTTAGTTTCATTAGAATTCATTTGTTGATGGTACCATACTAATTTCAGGAATTGTGGTGTGTTCTAAGGTTATTTTACCCTGTGAAAAACCTTCTGCTGGGATATCATGAATCATGTTTGAGAGAAAACTATTTTCACATGCTTGTCCCATACAGTTTTGGAAGGTGCTCCAGAAGCTAAAATGAGAGCATATTTTCTGTAAATTCACATTATCTTTCTCAGTCATGTGAGAATGAAGTCTGACATTCTCAGTAAAACATGTACATCCAACAATGGCAGAGACTGTCAGTTGATTCCTTTGTGTTCTACTGCAGCTTCCCAGAGTGTTCTAAAGAACAACTAGAGTGCTAACAGCCTTACTTATGACAAACGTATGGCACACCTGAAGCCATCTTGATTGGAATAAACTGGTAACACTTAAAACATTTAATTTAAAAAGGAACAAAATGATGGGGTTCATTTTGTCATAGAAATTATGGTTAGTGCTGTAGAAAGAAAAATTAGGACATGTTTCAAGTGTGATCTCAAATATCTTCCTGTTATATTTCAAAAGGAGCAGCCTGTCAGTTGATGCCTTTGTGTTCTACTGCAGCTTCCCAGAGTGTTCTAAAGAACAACTAGAGCGCTAACAGTCTTACTTATGACAAAAGTATGGCACACCTCAAGCCATCTTGATTGGAATAAACTGGTAACACTTAAAACATTTAATTTAAAAAGGAACAAAATGAGGGGGTTCATTTTGCCATAGAAATTATGGTTAGTGCTGTAGAAAGAAAAATTAGGACATGTTTTAAGTGAGATCTCAAATATCTTCCTGTTATATTTCAACAGGAGCAGACTGTCAGTTGATGCCTTTGTGTTCTACTGCAGCTTCCCAGAGTGTTCTAAAGAACAACTAGAGTGCTAACAGCCTTACTTATGACAAAAGTATGGCACACCTGAAGCCATCTTGATTGGAATAAACTGGTAACACTTAAAACATTTAATTTAAAAAGGAACAAAATGAGGGGTTCATTTTGCCATAGAAATTATGGTTAGTGCTGCAAAAAGAAAATTTAGGGCATGTTTTAAGTGAGATCTCAAATCTTCTTCTATTTCATTAGAAAATTCTGACATGCAGACTGAAACAATCACTTTCAATACCAGCAGTAGACTTCCAGTTAACTCCTTGGTGAGCAGTAGCTTTACTACAGTGATCTAATGAACAACTAGAGTGCTAACATTCTGAATTTATGGCAAATGTGTGACACATCTGAATGCCTTCTTGATGGAATCAAAGTAAAAACTGAAAGCATTTCCTACTGAGGAGACTGTAGTAAATGAGGAAATTAGGAAACTTCATAACAAATAAGTCTCCCAAGATGGCCACCAGAGAAAAATGAGCCCAAATGTAGCACAAATATCACCCAGAGGTAGCCCACGTATAGCCCAATGACAGAAGTGTGCAAAACACTTTTTATTTTTTGTTTTTTTGCAGTTTTATATAGTGCAGACTGGTCAGGTATTGGAGTGCTTTACATGAGCATTGGTTACATCACACAAGGACAAATTCATGTTGGTTGACCCCTACACTACCCAAACACCACTGCACTACCCCCTACACCCTAAAACACTACCCCCACCACGACCCCCTTCACTACCCAAACACAACTGCACTACCCTAAACTCAAAAACACTACCCCCAGCACAACCCCTACACTACCCAAACACCACTGCACTACCCTAAACCCTAAATCTACCCCCTACACTACACAAATACCACTGCACTACCCTAAACCCTAGAACACTAGAACCCAGCACGACCCCCTACAGTACACAAACACCACTGCACTACCCTAAACCCTAAAACACTACCCCCTACACTACACAAACACCATTGCACTACCCTAAACCCTAAAACACTACCCCCAGCATGACCCCCTACACTACACAAACACCACTGCACTACCCTAAACCCTAAAACACTACCCCAGCACGACTCCCTACACTACCTAAACACCACTGCACTACACTAAATCCTAAACCTACCCCCAGCATGACCTCCCACACTACACAAACACCACTGCACTACCCTAAACCCTAAAACACTACCCCCAGCACGACCCCCTACACTACCCAAACACCACTGCACTACCCTAAACCCTAAAACACTAACCCCAGCATGACCCCCTACACTACCCAAACACCACTGCACTACCCTATATCCTAAAACACAACCCCGTACACTACACAAACACAACTGCACTACCCTAAACCCTAAAACACTACCCACAGCATGACCCCCTACACTACACAAACACCACTGCACTACCCTAAACCCTAAAACACTACCCCCTACACTACACAAACACCACTGCCCTTTTTTTTTTTTTTAAATCGGCAGGATGCGCTTAGGGTGCGCGGATCCTGCCGATTAAAAAAAAATGAAGCGCGGGCTCCCGCGCTTCTTTGGTAATTGGCCCCCGGTGGGCCAAGTCCCGGGGGCATGCAGGGGTTAAGTTTGATGTGTGGGGGGCCTCCCCCCGGGGCTTTAATAAAAAAAATGATGCGGGAGGGCTCTCGGCCCTCCCGCAGCCCCGGGGACCGCCACCCCCCGGGGCTGTGCAATTCAAGGGAGGGGGGCCGCGCGGCCCCCTCCTGGAGCCCTTGATGGCCCTGGGGACCGCCACACCCCAGGGCCAGCTCCTGCAGTGTCCCGGGGTGCCTACCCCCAGGACACTGTAGTTTGCTATGTCAGGACGGGAGCCTCGCGGCTCCCGTCCTGTCATAGCAAACTGCTTTGGATATTGGAAGCGAGAGCAGGGAAACCTGCTCTCGCTTCCATATCCAAGCAAATTGCTTTCCACATGGGGAGCTGCATCTTAGCAGCTCCTGATGTGGAAAAGCAATGCCGGCTCCCGATGGACACGGGAAGCCGGCGGGACCGTGGGGGGATTGGGGACCCCCCCACAGTCCCCAACGGAGAGGGCCAGCCCCGGGAGATGGGGTCCCCGGGGCAAGTAGTGGCCCGGGAGGGGGGCCACGCGGCCCCCTT
Organism: Calotriton arnoldi; assembly: GCA_963921515.1. Lineage (NCBI taxonomy): Eukaryota > Metazoa > Chordata > Amphibia > Caudata > Salamandridae > Calotriton > Calotriton arnoldi. The sequence goes on along the minus strand of CAWUFW010017141.1, from coordinate 68,507 downwards.
TCCCAAAAGTTTGAAAAAAAAAAAAACAAAGGTTGGCCCTGGGGGATGGGGTCCCCGGGGCCATAAGTGGCCTGAGGAGGGGGGCAACTCCAAAACAATAAAAAAAAATTAAAAAGGCCATGCCCGGGGGATGGGGTCCCCGGGGCCAATTAAGGCCTTGGGAGGGGGGCCACACGGCACTCTTCCAAATTGTTTAAAAAAAAAAAAAAATAGGGGGCAGGCCCTGGGGGATGGGGTCTCCAGGACCAATAAATTAGAAAAAGAAGGGGGGGCCACACAGCCCCCCTTCTTAAAAAAAAAAAACACCGGCATCGCGCCAGAGGCCACGCCCCCTTCTTTCACCACTCTGCAAACGCGCCCCCTGGCGCGTTTGCAGATGGGGAACAAATTCCCCTTGAATACTGGGGGTCCCTGGGGGCCAACTAGCACACCAGGAACCTCCAGTATGCGCAATGGGGCTGCGTTGCAGAGAGGTGTTCTGAGGCCACGCCCCTTTTACACCTCTCTGCAACGCAGCTCTGTGGCGCATAATGGAGGGAGCTGGTGGGCTAGTTGCACCCCAGGGACCCTCAGGATTGAAGGGGAGTTAATCCCAACCTAAAACGCGCCACGGGGCGCGTTTGCACAGTGGTGAAGGGAGGGGCGGGGCTTGAGATGACATGTGTGCAAACAGGCCCTGTGGCGTGTTTTAAGATGGGGAATTAAATCCCCTTCAATCCCGAGGGTCCCTGGGGGACAACTAGCCCACCAGGTACGTCCAGAAAGCACCACAGAGCTGCGTTGCAGAGAGGTGCAAAAAGGGGCGTGGCCTCTGAACACCTCTCTGCAACGCAGCTCTCTGGCGCATACTGGAGGTATCTGGTGGCCTACTTGGCCCCTAGGGACCCTCGGGATTGAGGAGGAATTAATTCTCCAACTTAAAACACGCCACAGGGCGTGTTTGCAGACATGTCACCTCAGACCCCAAACCCTTCCTTCACCATTGTGCAAATATTCCTCTAAAATCAGCCGAACTACGAATTCCGATTTACTCACCTGTTATCAGGAGAGAACCCAGTGCTGCATCTTTTAGCCCAGCACTGACCCTGAAAAGTAATTCTAACTGTACTTACCAGTAACTTGAATTTCCTTCCATAGGCTAACATTGACTGGTTTCACTTGGAAATTCTTCTAAGTGTGGAGTTTTGGAACTTTATAATATTCCTCTAAAATCAGCCGAACTACGAATTCCGATTTACTCACCTTTTATCAGGAGAGAACCCAGTGCTGCATCTTTTAGCCCAGCACTGACCCTGAAAAGTAATTCTAACCGCACTTACCAGTAACTTGAATTTCCTTCCATAGGCTAACATTGACTGGTTTCACTTGGAAATTCTTCTGTGTGGTGTTTTGGAACTTTATAATATTCGTCTAAAATCAGCCGAACTACGAATTCTGATTTACTCACCTGTTATCAGGAGAGAACCCAGTGCTGCATCTTTTAGCCCAGCACTGACCCTGAAAAGTAATTCTAACTGTACTTACCAGTAACTTGAATTTCCTTCCATAGGCTAACATTGACTGGTTTCACTTGGAAATTCTTCTGTGTGTGGAGTTTTGGAACTTTATAATATTCCTCTAAAATCAGCCGAACTACGAATTCCGATTTACTCACCTGTTATCAGGAAAGAACCCAGTGCTGCATCTTTTAGCCCAGCACTGACCCTGAAAAGTAATTCTAACCGTACTTACCAGTAACTTGTATTTCCTTCCATAGGAATCCATTGTCTGGTTTTCAGCAGAAAAGTTTCAAAGTGACGATTTTCACAAACTACAAATATTCCTTAAAAATCGCCTGTATGACTTAAATGCATTCTTTCAACTGTTTACAGGAGATGCACCAGTGCTGGATCCAGGATCCACCACTGAGTAAGAAAAAGTAACGATAACACTACTTACCTGCTAAGTGAATTTCCTCCCATAGGATAACATTGGTGATTCTATGTGAAAACGTTTCTGTCAACTTTTAAAATACAATAATATTCCTTAAAAATCAGTACTGTAACCAAAACGCTTTTACTCAACTGTTTACAGGAGATGTCCCAGGACTGAATCTAGGATCCAGTCCTGTGGTTAGAAAAGTAATCCATAAAGTAACTAATTGCATTTAACTAGAAATTCACATTGAGCTCAATGTTGCATTGTGTTTGAAATTGTGTTGCCCATTGCAACAACTGTAACTACTGTACTTAAAAGTCTATTGCCTACTTGCAAAGAATTTAAACTAAAGTAATTCATTCTGAGAAAGTATATTTTGTAATGTAATGTATAATGTAATTACAATGTAATTTAAAAAATAAATAGTTTAAAAAATGTAGTAAATCAGTATCAAAAAATAAAGATAACAATTAATACATTTAAAAATTGTCATTTACAAAACCTTGAAATTCACTGAAAAAAACCATAGGTTTCAGACATGTTATAGTTAGGAATTAGCATTTAAAAACCTTTGAAATTCACTGAAAAAAACCATAGGTTTCAGGCACGTTATAGTTAGAAATTAGCATTTAAAAAACCTTTGAAATTCACTGAAAAAACCATAGGTTTCAGGCACGTTATAGTTAGAAATTAGCATTTAAAAAACCTTTGAAATTCACTGAAAAAACCATAGGTTTCAGACACGTTATAGTTAGAAATTAGCATTTAAAAAACCTTTGAAATTCACTGAAAAAACCATAGGTTTTAGGGACAGTTATACTTAGTTGGACATTGCACTCGTACAAAACCCGTGAAATTCCCCCGTTATAGTTAGTTCAGCTAACTATAACTCGCGCCCGCAATGCACTGCTGATGACGTCACATATTACATCACTCATGACATGGTCAGTGACATCACTGATGACATCACTGATGACATCTCAAATGACATCACTGATGACATCACTGATGACATCATCCTTGTGATAATTTGATGCATCTTCTCACACCCTAATATAACTTTTGATAAACCCACTCTAAATTACAGACTGCCATTCTCAAAACCATAGACACTCCAACACCAATAACTACATACCCACTCACTGATTCTTAGGTCTACACACACATCCACTCACTCACCTGTACAGTCACTCATACTTACGGTCACTCAGTACAGGACTATCATATGCACTCATACACCTACATAGACACTCACACACCGCCACTCATCAATAGAGGTACTCACACACCTAGTCAGTCATGCAAATAATTAATCACACTGCCATTTACTCACCTATACAGTTATACACACACCAGCTCACTTACTCATACAAATACTAGGACATTCTTACGCTCTTATACAACCACTAATACAAGTACACACTCATCCATACAGCCACTCTCACAATCACACACTCTCACTTATATCCATTTATATACTCCAACACACATATATACTGCCTTTCACATATGTAGTTACTCACACATGTACCACTGAGATATACATTCACTCACTAACACACCCATACACACACTCACCCACCCATACAGTCCATCACAGATGCACTCTTGAAACCATGCACCCAGTGAATCACCCACTCACACAACTATGCACAGAGTCGCACACACCCCACCCACACAAACACTCAGGCACCCAAACAGATACTCAGACAACCAATCAATAACTCATATAGACATTCATGTAGCTATTCACAAACCCATGCAGCCACTTACACAGCAACAGACAGACGGATACAGACATTCACACAGTTTAGTCACTAACCCATGCATTCAGTAAGATACGTTTAATCATTCACTTTTAGAGTTAGTCACGCACCTAGTAAATCATCCATTCAGACACTTATACACCCACTCATTCTTCAATACGCCTTTCCCTATATATATTAAACATATTTAAACTTTACAGAAACACACAGTCACTGGATGATGTCATCAGTGATGTCATCAGTGATGTCACTGACCATGTCATGAGTGAAGTAATATGTGACGTCATCAGCAGTGCATTGCGGGGCCGCGAGTTATAGTTAGCTGAACTAACTATAACGGGGGAATTTCATGGGTTTTGTACGAGTGCAATGTCCAACTAACTATTCCTGTCCCTAAAAGCTATGGTTTTTCAGTGAATTTCAAAGGTTTTTTAAATGCAAATTTCTAACTATAACGTGTCTGAAACCTATGGTTTTTCAGTGAATTTCAAAGGTTTTTAAATGCTAATTTCTAACTATAACGTGCCTGAAACCTATGGTTTTTCAGTGAATATATATATATATATATATATATTCACTGAAAAAACCATAGGTTTCAGACACGTTATAGTTAGAAATTAGTTTTTAAAAACCTTTGAAATTCACTGAAAACCATAGATTTTAGGGACAGTTATAGTTAGTTGAACATTGCACTCGTACAAAACCCGTGAAATTCCCCTGTTATAGTTAGTTCAGCTAACTATAACTCGCGCCCCGCAATGCACTGCTGATGACGTCACATATTACATCACTCATGACATGGTCAGTGACATCACTGATGACATCACTGATGACATCTCAAATGACATCACTGATGACATCACTGATGACATCATCCAGTGACTGTGTGTTTCTGTAAAGTTTAAATATGTTTAATATATATAGGGAAAGGCGTATTGAAGAATGAGTGGGTGTATAAGTGTCTGAATGGATGATTTAGTACGTGAGTGACTGACTCTACAAGTGAGTGATTAAACGTATCTTACTGAATGCATGGGTTAGTGACTAAACTGTGTGAATGTCTGTATCCGTCTGTTTGTTGGTGTGTAAGTGGATGCATGGATTTGCGAATAGCTACATGAGTGTCTATATGGGTTATTTATTGGTTCTCTGAGTATCTGTATGGCTGCCTGAGTGTTTGTGTGGGTGGGGTGTGTGTGACTCTATACATAGATGTGTGAGTGGGTGATTCACTGGGTGCATGATTTCAAGAGTGCATCTGTGATGGACTGCTTGGGTGGGTGAGTGTGTGTATGGGTGTGTTAGTGAGTGAATGTATATCTCAGTGGTACATGTGCGAGTAACTACATATGTAAAAGGCAGTATATATGTGTGTTAGAGTATTTAAATGGCTATAAGTGAGAGTGTGTTATTGTGAGAGTGGCTGTATGGATGTGTGTGTGCTTGTATCAGTTATTGTATAAGAGCGTAAGAATGTGCTAGTATTTGTATGAGTAAGTGAGCTGGTGTGTGTATAACTGTATAGGTGAGTAAATGGGTGTGTGATTAATTTTTTGCATGACTGACTAGGTGTGTGAGTACCTCTATGGATGAGTGGCGGTGTGTGAGTATTTATATAGGTGTATGAGTGCATATGATAGTCCTGTACTGAGTGACTGTAAGTATGAGTGACTGTACAGGTGAGTGAGTGGATGTGTGTGTAGACCTAAGAATCAGTGAGTGGGTATGTAGTTTTTGGTGTTGGAGTGACTTTGGTTTTGAGAATGGCAGTCTGTAATTTAGAGTGGGTGTATCAAAAGTTATATTAGGGTGTGAGAAGATGCATGAAATTATCACATGGATGATGTCATCAGTGATGTCATTTGAGATGTCATCAGTGATGTCATCAGTGATGTCACTGACCATGTCATGAGTGATGTAATATGTGACGTCATCAGCAGTGCATTGCGGGGCGCGAGTTATAGTTAGCTGAACTAACTATAACAGGGAATTTCACGGGTTTTGTACGAGTGCAATGTCCAACTAACTATAACTGTCCCTAAAATCTATGGTTTTTTCAGTGAATTTCAAAGGTTTTTAAAAACTAATTTCTAACTATAACGTGTCTGAAACCTATGGTTTTTTCAGTGAATTTCAAAGGTTTTTAAATGCTAATTTCTAACTATAACGTGCCTGAAACCTATGGTTTTTTCAGTGAATTTCAAAGGTTTTTTTAAATGCTAATTTCTAACTATAACGTGCCTGAAACCTATGATTTTTTAAGTGAATTTCAAAGGTTTTTAAATGCTAGTTTCTAACTATGCCAACAGAGGTAGTACATGTGAAGAAAGAAGAAAAAATGCACAGAAAGAAGCAAAAGATGTGCAGAAAGAACCAACAGAGGAGCAGAAAGAGGCCTTGTTGCAAAATCATTATGTGCCCACAACTTTTTCAGACGGGTACTGGTGGTAACTGACTGACTAACCAGAGCCAGTGCGCGTTTGCACAGTGGTGAAGGGAGGGGGCCTGAGGTGACATGTGTGCAAACACGCCCCGTGGCGTGTTTTAAGTTGCGGGATTAAGTCCCCTTGAATCCTGAGGGTCCCTGAGGCCCAACTAGCCCCCAGGTACCTACAGTTAGGACCACAGAGCTGAGTTGCAGAGAGGCGTTCCGAGGCCACGCACCTTTTTCACCTCTCTGCAACGCAACTCTGTTGTGCTTACTGAAGGTACCTGGTGGGCTAGTTGGCCCCCAGGATTCAAAGGGAATTAACTCCCCAACTTAAAACGCACCACAGGGCGTGTTTGCGCACATGTCACCTGAGGCCCCGCCCTCCCTTCACCACTGTGCAAACACGCCCCGTGGCGCGTTTTAAGTTGGGGGATTAGGTCACCTTGAATCCTGAGAGTCCCTGGGGCCCAACTAGCCCACCAGGTACTTACAGTAAGCACCACAGGCCTGCGTTGCAATGCCTGTAACAAATTGTGCAGTTGTGTTTAGGTAGTGAAGAGGGTCGTGCTGGGGGTAGTGTTTTAGGGTTTAGGGTAGTGCAGTGGTGTTTGTGTAGTGTAGGGGGTCATGCTGGGGGTAGATTTAGGGTTTAGGGTAGTGCAGTGGTGTTTGGGTAGTGTAGGGAGTCGTGCTGGGGGAGTGTTTTAGGGTTTAGGGTAGTACAGTGGTGTTTGGGTAGTGTAGGGGTCGTGCTGGGGTTAGTGTTTTAGGGTTTTAGGGTTTAGGGTAGTGCAGTGGTGTTTGGGTAGTGTAGGGGATACTGCTGGGGGTAGTGTTTTAGGGTTTAGGGTAGTGCAATGGTGTTTGGGTAGTGTAGGGGGTACTGCTGGGGGTAGTGTTTTAGGGTTTAGGGTAGTGCAGTGGTGTTTGGGTAGCGTAGGGGTACTGCTGGGTGTAGTGTTTTATGGTTTAGGGTAGTGCAGTGGTGTTTGGGTAGTGTAGGGGTTCGTGCTGGGGGTAGTTTTTAGGGTTTAGGGTAGTGCAGTGGTGTTTGTGTAGTGTAGGTGGTCGTGTTTTAGGGTTTAGGGTAGTGCAGTGGTCTTTGGGTAGTGTAGGGGTTGTGCGGGGGTAGTGTTTTAGGGATTAGGGTAGTGCATTGGTATTTGGGTAGTATAGGGGTCATGAGGGGTAGTGTTTTAGGGTTTAGGGTAGTGCAGTGGTCTTTGGGTAGTGTAGGGGGTTGTGCGGGGGTAGTGTTTTAGGGATTAGGGTAGTGCATTGGTATTTGGGTAGTATAGGGGGTCATGCGGGGGTAGTGTTTTAGGGTTTAGGGCAGTGCAGTGGTGTTTAGGTAGTGTAGGGGGTCGTGCTGGTGGGAGTGTTTTAGGGTTTAGGGCAGTGCAGTGGTGTTCGGGTAGTGTAGGGGGTCGTGCTGGGGGAGTGTTTTAGGGTTTAGGGCAGTGCAGTCGTGTTCGGGTAGTGTAGGGGGTCGTGCTGGGGGAGTATTTTAGGGTTTAGGGTAGTGTAGTGGTGTTCGGGTAGTGTAGGGGTCATGCTGGGGGTAGTGTTCTAGGGTTTAGGGCAGTGCAGTGGTGTTCGGGCAGTGTAGGGGGTCGTGCTGGGGGTGGTGTTTTAGGGTTTAGGGCAGTGCAGTGGTGTTCGGGCAGTGTAGGGGGTCATGCTGGGGGTGGTGTTTCAGGGTTTAGGGCAGTGCAGTGGTATTCGGGCAGTGTAGGGGGTCGTGCAGGGGGTGGTGTTTCAGGGTTTAGGGCAGTGCAGTGGTGTTCGGGCAGTGTAGGGGGTCGTGCAGGGGTGGTGTTTCAGGGTTTAGGGCAGTGGTGTTCGGGCAGTGTAGGGGGTCATGCTGGGGGTGGTGTTTCAGGGTTTGGGGCAGTGCAGTGGTGTTCGAGCAGTAAAGGGGGTCATGCTGGCAGTGGTGTTTCAGGGTTTAGGGCAGTGCAGGGGTGTTCGGGCAGTGTAGGGGGCGGTGCAGGGGGTGGTGTTTCAGGGTTTAGGGCAGTGCAGTGGTGTTCGGGCAGTGTAGGGGGTGGTGCAGGGGGTGGTGTTTCAGGGTTTAGGGCAGTGCAGTGGTGTTCGGACAGTGTAGGGGGTCGTGCAGGGGTGGTGTTTCAGGGTTTAGGGCAGTGTAGTGGTGTTCGGGCAGTGTAGGGGGTGGCGCAGGGGGTGGTGTTTCAGGGTTTAGGGCAGTACAGTGGTGTTCGGGCATTGTAGGGGGTGGTGCTGGGGCTGGTGTTTCAGGGTTTAGGGCAGTGCAGTGGTGTTCGGGCAGTGTAGGGGGTCGTGCTGGGGCTGGTGTTTCAGGGTTTAGGGCAGTGCAGTGGTGTTCGGGCAGTGTAGGGGGTCGTGCTGGGGCTGGTGTTTCAGGGTTTAGGGCAGTGCAGTGGTGTTCGGGCAGTGTAGGGGTCATGCTGGGGCTGGTGTTTCAGGGTTTAGGGCAGTGCAGTGGTGTTCGGGCAGTGTAGGGGTCTTGCTGGGGCTGGTGTTTCAGAGTCTAGGGCAATGCAGTGGTGTTCGGGCAGTGTAGGGGGTCGTGCTGGGGGTGGTGTTTCAGGGTTTAGGGCAGTGCTGTGGTGTTCGGGCAGTGTAGGGGGTCGTGCTGGGGCTAGTGTTTCAGGGTTTAGGGCAGAGCAATGGTGCTCAGGCAGTGTAGGGGGTTGTGCTGGAGGTGATGTTTCAGAGTTTAGGGCAGTGCAGTGGTGTTAGGGCAGTGTAGGGGGTCGTGCTGGGGGTGGTGTTTCAGGGTTTAGGGCAGTGCAGTGGTGTTCCGGCAGTGTAGGGGGTCGTGCAGGGGTGGTGTTTCAGGGTTTAGTGCAGTGGTGTTCGGGCAGTGTAGGGGGTTGTGCTGGGGTGGTGTTTCAGGGTTTAGGGCAGTGCAGTGGTGTTCGGGCAGTGTAGGGTGTCGTGCTGAGGGGTGGTGTTTCAGGGTTTAGGGCAGTGCAGTAGTGTTTGGGCAGTGTAGGGGGTCGTGCAGGGGTGGTGTTTCAGGGTTTAGGGCAGTGCAGTGGTGTTCGGCCAGTGTAGGTAGTCTTGCTGGGGGTGGTGTTTCAGGGTTTAGGGCAGTGCAGTAGTTTTCGGGCAGTGTAGGCGGTCGTGCTGGGGCTGGTGTTTCAGGGTTTAGGGCAGTGCAGTGGTGTTCGGGCAGTGTACGGGGTTGTGCTGGGGCTGGTGTTTCAGGGTTTAGGGCAGTGCAGTGGTGTGCGGGCAGTGTACGGGGTTGTGCTGGGTCTGGTGTTTCAGGGTTTAGGGCAGTGCAGTGGTGTTCGGGCAGTGTAGGGGGTCGTGCTGGGGGTGGTGTTTCAGGGTTTAGGGCAGTGCAGTGGTGTTCGGGCAGTGTAGGGGGTCGTGGTGGGGCTGGTGTTTCAGGGTTTAGGGCAGTGCAGTGGTGTTCGGTCAGTGTAGGGGGTCGTGCTGGGGCTGGTGTTTCAGGGTTTTGGGCAGAGCAGTGGTGTTCGGGCAGTGTAGGGGGTCGTGCTGGGGGTGGTGTTTCAGGGTTTAGGGCAGTGCAGTGGTGTTCGGGCAGTGTAGGGGTCTTGCTGGGGGTGGTGTTTCAGCGTTTAGGGCAGTGAAGTGGTGTTCGGGCAGTGTAGGGGGTCTTGCTGGGGGTGGTGTTTCAGGGTTTGGGGCAGTGTTGTTCGGGCAGTGTAGGGGGTCTGGCTGGGGGTGATGTTTCAGGGTTTAGGGCAGTGCAGTGGTGTTCGGGCAGTGTAGGGGTCTTGCTGGGGTAGTGTTTCAGGGTTTAGGGGCGGTGCAGTGGTGTTCGTGCAGTGTAGGGGGTCATGCTGGGGGTGGTGTTTCAGGGTTTAGGGCAGTGCAGTAGTGTTCGGGCAGTGTAGGGGGTCGTGCAGGGGTGGTGTTTCAGGGTTTAGGGCAGTGCAGTGGTGTTCTGGCAGTGTAGGGGGTCATGCTGGGGATGGGGTTTCAGGGTTTAGGGCAGTACAGTGGTGTTCGGCAGTGTAGGGGGTCGTGCAGGGGGTGGTGTTTCAGGGTTTAGGGCAGTGCAGTGGTGTTCGGGCAGTGTAGGGGGTCGTGCTGGGGCTGGTGTTTTAGGATTTAGGGCAGTGCAGTGGTGTTCGGGCAGAGTAGCGGGTCTTGCTGGGGGTGGTGTTTCAGGGTTTAGGGCAGTGGTGTTCGGGCAGTGTAGGGGGTCTTGCTGGGGGTGATGTTTCAGGGTTTAGGGCAGTGCAGTGGTGTTCGAGCAGTGTAGGGGGTCTTGCTGGGGGTAATGTTTCAGGGTTTAGGGCAGTGCAGTGGTGTTCGTGCAGTATAGGGGTTCGTGCTGGGGATGGTGTTTCTGGGTTTAGGGCAGTGCAGTAGTGTTCGAGCAGTGTAGGGTGTCGTGCTGAGGGGTGGTGTTTCAGGGTTTAGGGCAGTGCAGTAGTGTTTGGGCAGTGTAGGGGGTCGTGCAGGGGGTGGTGTTTCAGGGTTTAGGGCAGTGCAGTGGTGTTCGGCCAGTGTAGGTAGTCTTGCTGGGGCTGGTGTTTCAGGGTTTAGGGCAGTGCAGTGGTGTTTCGGCAGTGTAGGGGGTCGTGCAGGGGGTGGTGTTTCAGGGTTTAGTGCAGTGGTGTTCGGGCAGTGTAGGGGGTCTTGCTGGGGGTAATGTTTCAGGGTTTAGGGCAGTGCAGTGGTGTTCGTGCAGTATAGGGGGTCATGCTGGGGATGGTGTTTCTGGGTTTAGGGCAGTGCAGTAGTGTTCGAGCAGTGTAGGGTGTCGTGCTGAGGGGTGGTGTTTCAGGGTTTAGGGCAGTGCAGTAGTGTTTGGGCAGTGTAGGGGGTCGTGCAGGGGGTGGTGTTTCAGGGTTTAGGGCAGTGCAGTGGTGTTTGGCCAGTGTAGGTAGTCTTGCTGGGGCTGGTGTTTCAGGGTTTAGGGCAGTGCAGTGGTGTTTCGGCAGTGTAGGGGGTCGTGCAGGGGGTGGTGTTTCAGGGTTTAGTGCAGTGGTGTTCGTGCAGTGTAGGGGGTCATGCTGGGGTGGTGTTTCAGGGTTTAGGGCAGTGCAGTGGTGTTCGGGCAGTGTAGGGTGTCGTGCTGAGGGGTGGTGTTTCAGGGTTTAAGGCAGTGCAGTAGTGTTTGGGCAGTGTAGGGGGTCGTGCAGGGGTGGTGTTTCAGGGTTTAGGGCAGTGCAGTGGTGTTCGGCCAGTGTAGGTAGTCTTGCTGGGGGTGGTGTTTCAGGGTTTAGGGCAGTGCAGTAGTTTTCGGGCAATGTAGGCGGTCGTGCTGGGGCTGGTGTTTCAGGGTTTAGGGCAGTGCAGTGGTGTTCGGGCAGTGTATGGGGTTGTGCTGGGGCTGGTGTTTCAGGGTTTAGGGCAGTGCAGTTGTGTGCGGGCAGTGTACGGGGTTGTGCTGGGGCTGGTGTTTCAGGGTTTAGGGCAGTGCAGTGGTGTTTGGGCAGTGTAGGGGGTCGTGCTGGGGGTGGTGTTTCAGGGTTTAGGGCAGTGCAGTGGTGTTCGGGCAGTGTAGGGGGTCGTGGTGGGGCTGGTGTTTCAGGGTTTAGGGCAGTGTAGTGGTGTTCGGGCAGTGTAGGGGGTCGTGCTGGGGCTGGTGTTTCAGGGTTTTGGGCAGAGCAGTGGTGTTCGGGCAGTGTAGGGGGTCGTGCCTGGGGTGGTGTTTCAGGGTTTAAGGCAGTGCAGTGGTGTTCGGGCAGTGTAGGGGTCTTGCTGGGGGTGGTGTTTCAGGGTTTAGGGCAGTGAAGTGGTGTTCGGGCAGTGTAGGGAGTCTTGCTGGGGGTGGTGTTTCAGGGTTTAGGGCAGTGGTGTTCGGGCAGTGTAGGGGGTCTTGCTGGGGGTGATGTTTCAGGGTTTAGGGCAGTGCAGTGGTGTTCGGGCAGTGTAGGGGGTCTTGCTGGGGGTAGTGTTTCAGGGTTTAGGGCGGTGCAGTGGTGTTCGTGCAGTGTAGGGGGTCGTGCTGGGGGTGGTGTTTCAGGGTTTAGGGCAGTGCAGTAGTGTTCGGGCAGTGTAGGGGGTCGTGCAGGGGGTGGTGTTTCAGGGTTTAGGGCAGTGCAGTAGTGTTCGGGCAGTGTAGGGGGTCGTTCAGGGGGTGGTGTTTCAGGGTTTAGGGCAGTGCAGTGGTGTTCTGGCAGTGTAGGGGGTCATGCTGGGGATGGGGTTTCAGGGTTTAGGGCAGTACAGTGGTGTTCGGCAGTGTAGGGGGTCGTGCAGGGGGTGGTGTTTCAGGGTTTAGGGCAGTGCAGTGGTGTTCGGGCAGTGTAGGGGTCGTGCTGGGGCTGGTGTTTCAGGATTTAGGGCAGTGCAGTGGTGTTCGGGCAGAGTAGGGGGTCTTGCTGGGGGTGGTGTTTCAGGGTTTAGGGCAGTGGTGTTCGGGCAGTGTAGGGGGTCTTGCTGGGGGTGATGTTTCAGGGTTTAGGGCAGTGCAGTGGTGTTCGAGCAGTGTAGGGGGTCTTGCTGGGGGTAATGTTTCAGGGTTTAGGGCAGTGCAGTGGTGTTCGTGCAGTATAGGGGTCGTGCTGGGGATGGTGTTTCTGGGTTTAGGGCAGTGCAGTAGTGTTCGAGCAGTGTAGGGTGTCGTGCTGAGGGGTGGTGTTTCAGGGTTTAGGGCAGTGCAGTAGTGTTTGGGCAGTGTAGGGGGTCGTGCAGGGGTGGTGTTTCAGGGTTTAGGGCAGTGCAGTGGTGTTCGGCCAGTGTAGGTAGTCTTGCTGGGGCTGGTGTTTCGGCAGTGTAGGGGGTCGTGCAGGGGGTGGTGTTTCAGGGTTTAGTGCAGTGGTGTTCGGGCAGTGTAGGGGGTCTTGCTGGGGGTAATGTTTCAGGGTTTAGGGCAGTGCAGTGGTGTTCGTGCAGTATAGGGGGTCATGCTGGGGATGGTGTTTCTGGGTTTAGGGCAGTGCAGTAGTGTTCGAGCAGTGTAGGGTGTCATGGTGAGGGGTGGTGTTTCAGGGTTTAGGGCAGTGCAGTAGTGTTTGGGCAGTGTAGGAGGTCGTGCAGGGGGTGGTGTTTCAGGGTTTAGGGCAGTGCAGTGGTGTTCGGCCAGTGTAGGTAGTCTTGCTGGGGCTGGTGTTTCAGGGTTTAGGGCAGTGCAGTGGTGTTTCGGCAGTGTAGGGGGTCGTGCAGGGGGTGGTGTTTCAGGGTTTAGTGCAGTGGTGTTCGGGCAGTGTAGGGGGTCGTGCTGGGGTGGTGTTTCAGGGTTTAGGGCAGTGCAGTGGTGTTCGGGCAGTGTAGGGTGTCGTGCTGAGGGGTGGTGTTTCAGGGTTTAAGGCAGTGCAGTAGTGTTTGGGCAGTGTAGGGGGTCGTGCAGGGGGTGGTGTTTCAGGGTTTAGGGCAGTGCAGTGGTGTTCGGCCAGTGTAGGTAGTCTTGCTGGGGGTGGTGTTTCAGGGTTTAGGGCAGTGCAGTAGTTTTCGGGCACTGTAGGCGGTCGTGCTGGGGCTGGTGTTTCAGGGTTTAGGGCAGTGCAGTGGTGTTCGGGCAGTGTATGGGGTTGTGCTGGGGCTGGTGTTTCAGGGTTTAGGGCAGTGCAGTTGTGTGCGGGCAGTCTACGGGGTTGTGCTGGGGCTGGTGTTTCAGGGTTTAGGGCAGTGCAGTGGTGTTCGGGCAGTGTAGGGGGTCGTGGTGGGGCTGGTGTTTCAGGGTTTAGGGAAGTGCAGTGGTGTTCGGGCAGTGTAGGGGGTCGTGCTGGGGCTGGTGTTTCAGGGTTTTGGGCAGAGCAGTGGTGTTCGGGCAGTGTAGGGGGTCGTGCTGGGGGTGGTGTTTCAGGGTTTAGGGCAGTGCAGTGGTGTTCGGGCAGTGTAGGGGGTCTTGCTGGGGGTGGTGTTTCAGGGTTTAGGGCAGTGAAGTGGTGTTCGGGCAGTGTAGGGGTCTTGCTGGGGGTGGTGTTTCAGGGTTTAGGGCAGTGGTGTTCGGGCAGTGTAGGGGTCTTGCTGGGGGTGATGTTTCAGGGTTTAGGGCAGTGCAGTGGTGTTCGGGCAGTGTAGGGGGTCTTGCTGGGGGTAGTGTTTCAGGGTTTAGGGCGGTGCAGTGGTGTTCGTGCAGTGTAGGGGGTCGTGCTGGGGGTGGTGTTTCAGGGTTTAGGGCAGTGCAGTAGTGTTCGGGCAGTGTAGGGGGTCGTGCAGGGGTGGTGTTTCAGGGTTTAGGGCAGTGCAGTGGTGTTCTGGCAGTGTAGGGGGTCATGCTGGGGATGGGGTTTCAGGGTTTAGGGCAGTACAGTGGTGTTCGGCAGTGTAGGGGGTCGTGCAGGGGGTGGTGTTTCAGGGTTTAGGGCAGTGCAGTGGTGTTCGGGCAGTGTAGGGGGTCGTGCTGGGGCTGGTGTTTCAGGGTTTAGGGCAGTGCAGTGGTGTTTGGGCAGTATAGGGTTCATGCTGGGGGTTTAGGGCAGTGGTGTTCGGGCAGTGTAGGGGTTCTTGCTGGGGGTGATGTTTCAGGGTTTAGGGCAGTGCAGTGGTGTTCGAGCAGTGTAGGGGGTCTTGCTGGGGTAGTGTTTCAGGGTTTAGGGCAGTGCAGTGGTGTTCGTGCAGTGTAGGGGGTCGGGCTGGGGAGGGTGTTTCAGGGTTTAGGGCAGTGCAGTAGTGTTCGAGCAGTGTAGGGGGTTGTGCAGGGGGTGGTGTTTCAGGGTTTAGGGCAGTGCAGTGGTGTTCGGGCAGTGTAGGTGGTCGCACTGGGGGTGGTGTTTCAGGGTTTAGGGCAGTGCAGTGGTGTTCGGACAGTGTAGGGGGTCATGCACGGGGTGGTGTTTCAGGGTTTAGGGCAGTGCAGTGGTGTTCGGGCAGTGTAGGGTGTTGTGCTGGGTCTGGTGTTTCAGGGTTCAGGGAAGTGCAGTGGTGTTCAGGCAGTGTAGGGGGTCGTGCTGAGGCTGGTGTTTCACGGTTTAGGGCAGTGCAGTGGTGTTCGGGCAGTGTAGGGGGTCGTGCTGGGGCTGGTGTTTCAGGGTTTAGGGCAGTGCAGTGGTGTTCCGGCAGTGTAGGCGGTCGTGCTGGGGCTGGTGTTTCAGGGTTTAGGGCAGTGCAGTGGTGTTCGGGCAATGTAGGGGGTCGTGCTGGGGCTGGTGTTTCAGGGTTTAGGGCAGTGCAGTGGTGCTCGGGCAGTGTAGGGGGTCATGCTGGGGGTGATGTTTCAGGGTTTAGGGTATTGCAGTGGTGTTCAGGCAGTGTAGGGGGTCGTGCAGGGGCTGGTGTTTCAAGGTTTAGGGCAGTGCAGTGGTGTTCGGGCAGTGTAGGGGGTCGTGCTGGGGCTGGTGTTTCAGGGTTTTGGGCAGAGCAGTGGTGTTCGGGCAGTGTAGGGGTCATGCTGGGGGTAGTGTTTCAGGGTTTAGGGCAGTGCAGTGGTGTTCGGGCAGTGTAGGGGGTCGTGCTGGGGGTGGTGTTTCAGGGTTTAGGTCAGTGGTGTTCCGGCAGTGTAGGGGGTCTTGCTGGGGGTGATGTTTCAGGGTTTAGGGCAGTGCAGTGGTGTTCGGGCAGTGTAGGGGGTCATGCTGGGGGTGGTGTTTCAGGGTTTAGGGCAGTGCAGTGGTGTTCGAGCAGTGTAGGGGGTCGGGAAGGGGTGGTGTTTCAGGGTTTAGGGCAGTGCAGTGGTGTTCGGGCAGTGTAGGGGGTCGTGCTAGGGGTGGTGTTTCAGGGTTTAGGGCAGTGCAGTGGTGTTCAGGCAGTGTAGGGGGTCATGCAGGGGCTGGTGTTTCAGGGTTTAGGGCAATGCAGTGGTGTTCGAGCAGTGTAGGGGGTCGTGCTGAGGGGTGGTGTTTCAGGGTTTAGGGCAGTGCAGTGGTGTTTTGGCAGTGTAGGGGGTCGTGCAGGGGGTGGTGTTTCAGGGTTTTGGGCAGTGCAGTGGTGTTCGGCCAGTGTAGGTAGTCTTGCTGGGGGTGGTGTTTCAGGGTTTAGGGCAGTGCAGTAGTTTTCGGGCAGTGTAGGTGGTCGTGCTGGGGCTGGTGTTTCAGGGTTTAGGGCAGTGCAGTGGTGTTCGGGCAGTGTACGGGGTTGTGCTGGGGCTGGTGTTTCAGGGTTTAGGGCAGTGCAGTGGTGTGCGGGCAGTGTACAGGGTTGTGCTGGGGCTGGTGTTTCAGGGTTTAGGGCAGTGCAGTGGTGTTCGGGCAGTGTAGGGGGTCATGCTGGGGGTGGTGTTTCAGGGTTTAGGGCAGTGCAGTGGTGTTCGGGCAGTGTAGGGGGTCGTGGTGGGGCTGGTGTTTCAGGGTTTAGGGCAGTGCAGTGGTGTTCGGGCAGTGTAGGGGGTCGTGCTGGGGCTGGTGTTTCAGGGTTTTGGGCAGAGCAGTGGTGTTCAGGCAGTGTAGGGGGTCGTGCTGGGGGTGGTGTTTCAGGGTTTAGGGCAGTGCAGTGGTGTTCGGGCAGTGTAGGGGGTCTTGCTGGGGGTGGTGTTTCAGGGTTTAGGGCAGTGAAGTGGTGTTCGGGCAGTGTAGGGGGTCTTGCTGGGGGTGGTGTTTCAGGGTTTAGGGCAGTGGTGTTCGGGCAGTGTAGGGGTCTTGCTGGGGGTGATGTTTCAGGGTTTAGGGCAGTGCAGTGGTTTTCGGGCAGTGTAGGGGGTCTTGCTGGGGGTAGTGTTTCAGGGTTTAGGGCGGTGCAGTGGTATTCGTGCAGTGTAGGGGGTCGTGCTGGGGGTGGTGTTTTAGGGTTTAGGACAGTGCAGTAGTGTTCGGGCAGTGTAGGGGGTCGTGCTGGGGGTGGTGTTTCAGGGTTTAGGGCAGTGCAGTGGTGTTCTGGCAGTGTAGGGGGTCATGCTGGGGATGGGGTTTCAGGGTTTTGGGCAGTACAGTGGTGTTCGGCAGTGTAGGGGGTCGTGCAGGGGGTGGTGTTTCAGGGTTTAGGGCAGTGCAGTGGTGTTCGGGCAGTGTAGGGGTCTTGCTGGGGGTGGTGTTTCAGGGTTTAGGGCAGTGGTGTTCGGGCAGTGTAGAGGTCTTGCTGGGGGTGATGTTTCAGGGTTTAGGGCAGTGCAGTGGTGTTCGAGTAGTGTAGGGGGTCTTGCTGGGGGTAGTGTTTCAGGGTTTAGGGCAGTGCAGTGGTGTTCGTGCAGTATAGGGGGTCGTGCTGGGGATGGTGTTTCTGGGTTTAGGGCAGTGCAGTAGTGTTCGAGCAGTGTAGGGGGTCGTGCTGGGGGTGGTGTTTCAGGGTTTAGGGCAGTGCAGTGGTGTTTGGACAGTGTAGGGGGTCATGCACGGGGTGGTGTTTCAGGGTTTAGGGCAGTGCAGTGGTGTTCGGGCAGTGTAGGGTGTTGTGCTGGGGCTGGTGTTTCAGGGTTCAGGGAAGTGCAGTGGTGTTCAGGCAGTGTAGGGGGTCGTGCTGAGGCTGGTGTTTCAGGGTTTAGGGCAGTGCAGTGGTGTTCGGGCAGTGTAGGCGGTCGTGCTGGGGCTGGTGTTTCATGGTTTAGGGCAGTGCAGTGGTGTTCGGGCAGTGTAGGGGTCATGCTGGGGCTGGTGTTTCAGGGTTTAGGGCAGTGCAGTGGTGCTCGGGCAGTGTAGGGGGTCATGCTGGGGGTGATGTTTCAGGGTTTAGGGTAGTGCAGTGGTGTTCCGGCAGTGTAGGGGGTCGTGCAGGGGCTGGTGTTTCAAGGTTTAGGGCAGTGCAGTGGTGTTCGGGCAGTGTAGGGGGTCGTGCTGGGGCTGGTGTTTCAGGGTTTTGGGCAGAGCAGTGGTGTTCGGGCAGTGTAGGGGGTCATGCTGGGGGTAGTGTTTCAGGGTTTAGGGCAGTGCAGTGGTGTTCGGGCAGTGTAGGGGGTCATGCTGGGGGTGGTGTTTCAGGGTTTAGGGCAGTGCAGTGGTTTTCGGGCAGTGTAGGGGGTCATGCTGGGGGTGGTGTTTCAGGGTTTAGGGTAGTGCAGTGGTGTTCGGGCAGTGTAGGGGGTCGGGAAGGGGGTGGTGTTTCAGGGTTTAGGGCAGTGCAGTGGTGTTCGGGCAGTGTAGGGGGTCATGCAGGGGCTGGTGTTTCAGGGTTTAGGGCAGTGCAGTGGTGTTTGGGCAGTGTAGGGGGTCGTGCTGGGGGTAGTGTTTTAGGGTTTAGGGTAGTGCAGGGTATATATATATATATTATCTACTGGCGGTCGCCAGTAGATAGTTATAGTTACAACCTATTATCCATAGGAAATCCGCGACATTCTATTTGCAATAACGTTGGCGTCGGTTGACGAATCTTCGCGAAAGCTTCCAACTTGTTGGGGCGCTCCGGTCCGCTCCTACCCTGAAAGTCTCGGGGTGATACGTCAAGCGGGGGCCGAGAAAAAGGGGGTCCCAAAACGCGTTTTCCCCATTCATTTTTCCATAGGAACCTTTAGTCGCAGCTACAGCCCGAACTGCTGAACGGAATTACCCCAAATTTGGCAAAGAGGTAGCCCTTGGTTCAGACTGGTGCCTTTTGCTAAAATGGTGTAAATCCGTTCAGTAGTTCCTGAGAAATTCACAATTAAAATCACATATATATCTATGGGCGCGTCGGATCCGCGTACCCTCCCGATCACGAGCTGCATGCTAATTGGCTGTCAACACTCCAAATCAAGAAGTGTTGGCAGCCATTTTGTCCCTCGGTAGAACCGAGGGACAGAAACAAGTGCGCGAAGCGCAAAAGGGGGCAGGGTAGAAACACCCTGACCCCTAGGTCTGCTCAGGGGTCCCACAAGGACCCCTGGGCAGAAAAAGATTTTTTTTTTTTTAAATCGGCGGGATGCGCTTAGGGTGCGCGTATCCCGCCGAGAAAAAAAGAAACAAGTGCGCAAAACGCACAAAGGGGGCAGGGTAGAAACACCCTAACCCCTAGGCCTGCTCAGGGGTCCCACAAGGACCCCTGGGCAAAAAAAGCATTTAAAAAAAAAAAAAAAATCGGCAGGATGCGCTCAGGGTGCGCGAATCCTGCCGGAAAAAATCGAAGCGCGGTCTCCGCGCTTCGATGTAGCTGGCCCCGGGTGGGCCAAGTCCCGAGGGCATGCTGGGGGGGTTAATTTTATGTGTGGGGGCCTCTAAAGGCCCCCAAGCCCGGGGACCACCACCCCCGGGGCTTTATGCATAATGGTTGCGGGAGGGCTCTGAGCCCTCCCGCAGCCCCGAGGACCACCACCTCCCGGGGCTTCTTTTTTAAATGAAAAACCTGTGTGGGGGCTCCAGCCCCCACACGCCCGGGACCGCCACCTCCCGGGGCACTAAACATTTAAATATGGGGGTCCGTTACGGACCCCAGAGCCCGGGGACCACCACCTCCCCGGGGCTGTGCACACGATGGGAGGGGGCCGCGCGGCCCCCTCCTGGAGCCCTTGATGGCCCTGGGGACCGCCACCCCCAGGGCCGGCTCCTGCAGTGTCCCAGGGTGCCTACCCCGGGACACTGCTGTTTGCAATGACAGGACGGGAGCCTCGCGGCTCCCGTCCTGTCATTGCAAACTTGCTTTGGATATTGGAAGAGAGAGCAGGAAACCTGCTCTCTCTTCCAATATCCAAAGCCGATTGCTTTCCACATGGGGAGCAGCATGTCAGCTGCTCCCCATGTGGAACAGCAATGCCGGCTCCCAAGGGACGTGGGGAGCCGGCGGGACTGTGGGGGTTTGGGGACCCCCACAGTCCCCAACGAGAGCCAGGCCCCGGGGGATGGGGTCCCCGGGGCAAGTAGTGGCCCGGGAGGGGGCCACGTGGCCCCCTCCTCAAAGTTTTCAAAAATAATAAAAAAAAAAAAAAAGGGTATGGCCGGCCCGGGGATGGGGTCCCCGGGCCTTAAAATGGCCAGAGGAGGGGGCCACGCAGCCCCCTCAAAATATTAAAAATAAAAATAGAGGCCATGCCCCGGGAGATGGGGTCCCCGGGGCCAATACAGGCCCGGGGAAGGGGGCCACGCGGCCCCTTCCCGTTTTTTTTTTTAAATTTAAAAAAGGGGTAAGGCCCTGGGGGATGGGGTCCCCAGGGCCCAAAAACAGAAAAAAGGAAGGGGGCCACACAGCCCCCTTCAGGGGACAAAAAACAAAAAAAAAACGATCGGGCCGCAGGCCCCGCCCCTTCCTTCACCACTCTGCAAACGCGCCCCTGGCGCGTTTGCAGAGGGGAACGATTCCCCTTGAATACTGGGGGTCCCTGGGGGCCAACTAGCCCACTAGGAACCTCCAGTATGCGCCAGGGGCTGACTTGCAGAGAGGTGTACAGAGGCCACGCCCCTTTTACACCTCTCTGCAACGCAGCTCTGTGGCGCTTTTGGAGGTATATGGTGGGCTGGTTGGACTCCGGGGACCCTCAGGATTCAAGGGGACTTAATCCCCCAACTTAAAACGCGCCACGGGGCGCGTTTGCACAGTGGTGAAGGGAGGGCGGGGCTTCAGGTGACATGTGTGCAAACAGGCCCCGTGGTGCGTTTTAAGATGGGGAATTAAATCCCCTTCAATCCTGAGGGTCCCTCGGGGCCAACTAGCCCAACAGGTACATCCAGAAAGCGCCACAGAGCTGCGTTGCAGAGAGGTGTAAAAGGGGTGTGGCCTCTCTACACGTCTCTGCAACGCAGCCCCTGGCGCATATTGGAGGTTCCTGGTGGGCTAGTTGGCCCCTAGGGACCCTCAGGATTCAAGGGGACTTAATCCCCCAACTTAAAACGCGCCACGGGGCGCGTTTGCACAGATGTAACCTCAGGCCCCGCCCCCTCCCTTCACCATTGTGCAAATATTCCTCTAAAATCAGCCGAAATACGAATTCCGATTTACTCACCTGTTATCAGGAGAGACCTCAGTGCTGTATCTTTCAGCCCAGTACTGGTCCTGAAAAGTAATTCTAACCATACTTACCAGTAACTTGAATTTCCTTCCATAGGCTAACATTGACTGGTTTCACTTGGAAATTCTTCTAAGTGTGGAGTTTTGGAACTTTAAAATATTCCTCTAAAATCAGCCGAAATACGAATTCCGATTTACTCACCTGTTATCAGGAGAGACCTCAGTGCTGCATCTTTCAGCCCAGTACTGGTCCTGAAAAGTAATTTTAGCCGTACTTACCGGTAACTTGAATTTCCTTCATAGGCTAACATTGACTGGTTTCACTTGGAAATTCTTCTAAGTGTGGAGTTTTGGAACTTTAAAATATTCCTCTAAAATCAGCCGAAATACGAATTCCGATTTACTCACCTGTTATAAGGAGAGACCTCAGTGCTGTATCTTTCAGCCCAGTACTGGTCCTGAAAAGTAATTTTAGCCGTACTTACCGGTAACTTGAATTTCCTTCATAGGCTAACATTGACTGGTTTCACTTGGAAATTCTTCTAAGTGTGGAGTTTTGGAACTTTAAAATATTCCTCTAAAATCAGCCGAAATACGAATTCCGATTTACTCACCTGTTATAAGGAGAGACCTCAGTGCTGTATCTTTCAGCCCAGTACTGGTCCTGAAAAGTAATTTTAACCGTACTTACCAGTAACTTGAATTTCCTTCCATAGGCTAACATTGACTGGTTTCACTTGGAAATTCTTCTAAGTGTGGAGTTTTGGAACTTTAAAATATTCCTCTAAAATCAGCCGAAATACGAATTCCGATTTACTCACCTGTTATCAGGAGAGACCTCAGTGCTGCATCTTTCAGCCCAGTACTGATCCTGAAAAGTAATTTTAACCGTACTTACCGGTAACTTGAATTTCCTTCATAGGCTAACATTGACTGGTTTCACTTGGAAATTCTTCTAAGTGTGGAGTTTTGGAACTTTAAAATATTCCTCTAAAATCAGCCGAAATACGAATTCCGATTTACTCACCTGTTATCAGGAGAGACCTCAGTGCTGCATCTTTCAGCCCAGTACTGATCCTCAAAAGTAATTTTAACCGTACTTACCAGTAACTTGAATTTCCTTCCATAGGATATCATTGCCTGCTTTTTGCTGAAAAAGTTTCTAAGTGTTGATTTTTGAAACATACAAATATTCCTCTAAAATCAGCCGAAATCCAAATTCTGATTTACTCACCTGTTATCAGGAGAGACCTCAGTGCTGCATCTTTCAGCCCAGTACTGGTCCTGAAAAGTAATTTTAACCGTACTTACCAGTAACTTGAATTTCCTTCCATAGGCTAACATTGACTGGTTTCACTTGGAAATTCTTCTAAGTGTGGAGTTTTGGAACTTTAAAATATTCCTCTAAAATCAGCCGAAATACGAATTCCGATTTACTCACCTGTTATCAGGAGAGACCTCAGTGCTGCATCTTTCAGCCCAGTACTGATCCTCAAAAGTAATTTTAACCGTACTTACCGGTAACTTGAATTTCCTTCATAGGCTAAGATTGACTGGTTTTCAGCAAAAAGTTTCAAAGTGTTGATTTTCACAAACTACAAATATTCCTTAAAAATCGCCTGTATGACTTAAACGCATTTTTTCAACTGTTTACAGGAGATGCACCAGTGCTGGATCCAGGATCCAACACTGAGTAAGAAAAAGTAACGATAACAGTTTTTACCTGCTAAGTGAATTTCCTTCCATAGGATAACATTGGTGATTCTATGAGAAAAAGTTTCTAAGTGTCAACTTTTAAAATACAATAATATTCCTTAAAAATCACGACTGTAACCAAAACGCTTTTACTCAACTGTTTACAGGAGATGTACCAGGACTGAATCTAGGATCCAGTCCTGTGGTTACAAAAGTAATCCATAAAGTAACTAATTGCATTTAACTAGAAATTCACATTGAGCTGAATGTTGCATTGTGTTTGAAAATGTGTTGCCCATTGCAACAACTGTAACTACTGTACTTAAAAGTCTATTGCCTATCTGCAAAGTATTTAAACTAAAGTAATTCATTCTGAGAAAGTATTTTTTGTAATGTAATGTATAATGTAATTACAATGTAATTTAAAAAATAAAATATGTAAAAAAAATTGTTTCTAAAAATGTAGTAAATCAGTATGAAAAAAATTAATATAACAATTAATACATTTAAAAATTGTCATTTACAAAACCTTTGAAATTCACTGAAAAAACCGTAGGTTTCAGGCACGTTATAGTTAGAAATTAGCATTTAAAAAACCTTTGAAATGCACTGAAAAAACCATAGGTTTCAGACACGTTATAGTTACAAATTAGCATTTAAAAACCTTTGAAATTCACTGAAAAAACCATAGGTTTCAGACACGTTATAGTTACAAATTAGCATTTAAAAAACCTTTGAAATTCACTGAAAAAACCATAGGTTTTAGGGACAGTTTTAGTTACTTGGACATTGCACTCGTACAAAACCCGTGAAATTCCCCGTTATAGTTAGTTCAGCTAACTATAACTCGCGCCTCGCAATGCACTGCTGATGACGTCACATATTACATCACTCATGACATGGTCAGTGACATCACTGATGACATCACTGATGACATCTCAAATGACATCACTGATGACATCATCCACGTGATAATCTGATGCACCTCCTCACACCCTAATATAACCTTTGATACACCCACTCTAAATTACAGACTGCCATTCGCAAAACCATAGACACTCCAACACCAATAACTACATACCCATTCACTGATTCTTAGGTCTACACACACACATCCACTCACTCACCCGTACAGTCACTCATACTTACGGTCACTCAGTACAGGACTATCATATGCACTCTTACTCCTATATAGACACTCAAACAACGCCACTCATCCATAGAGATACTCACACACCTAGTCAGTCATGCAAATAATTAAACACACTGCCATTTACTCACCTATACAGTTATACACACACCAGCTCACTTACTCATACAAATAGTAGCACATTGTTATGCTCTTATACAATCACAGATACAAGCACACACTCATCCATACAGCCACTATCACAATCACTCACTCTTGCTTATAGCTATTTATATACTCCAACACACATATATCCTGCCTTTCACATATGTAGTTACTCACACATGTACCACTGGGACATACATTCACTCACTAACACACTCTTACACACACTTACCCACCCATACAGTCTATCACAGATGCACTCTTGAAACCATCCACCCAGTGAATCACCCACTCACACATCTATGCACAGAGTTGCACACACCCCTCCCACACAAACACTCAGGCACCCATACAGATACTCAGACAAGCATTCAATAACTCATATAGACACTCATTTAGCTATTCACAAACACATGCAGCCACTTACACAGCAACAGACAGACGGATACAGACATTCACCCAGTTAATCACTAACCCATGCATTCAGTAAGATACGTTAAATCACTCACTTATAGAGTCAGTCACGCACCTACTAAATCATCCATACAGACACTTACACACCCACTCATTCTTCAATACGTCTTTTCCTATATATATTAAAAATAATTAAACTTTACAGAAACACACAGTCACTGGATGATGTCATCAGTGATGTCATTTGAGATGTCATCAGTGATGTCATCAGTGATGTCACTGACCATGTCATGAGTGATGTAATATGTGACGTCATCAGCAGTGCATTGCGGGGCGCGAGTTATAGTTAGCTGAACTAACTATAACGGGGAATTTCACGGGTTTTGTACGAGTGCAATGTCCAAGTAACTAAAACTGTCCCTAAAACCTATGGTTTTTTCAGTGAATTTCAAAGGTTTTTTAAATGCTAATTTGTAACTATAACGTGTCTGAAACCTATGGTTTTTTCAGTGAATATATATATATATATATATGTATGTATTATAATTTGTATGTTATAAATTGCATTGGGCCCTGCTCTTGTCCAACTACCTTCTGGTTTCTGCACTGAGTCTAGACTGAGTCCCAAACTGTACCCTTCACTCCAAATTAATTAGAATTGCAGTAAATATTTTACTCCTCGGCTGTGGCACAAGTAAGCGATGGATCAGGTAAGTTCTAATAAAACATCAGGGCTTGGGCTAGATTTAGGTTTGCTATGGACAGTTTGCTTCCTATTATGTAGTAGGCATGGTTACTGGGTTATGCCTAGAAATGAAGGTTAAGGCATTTAATGCATTTGATAATTATGGTATGCGTTAAATACAATCAAACTCATAATTCCGACCACTGCGCAAAAATTATTTTACGCAGGGGTGGGAAAACAACAACCCACTCATAATCAGGCCCTGACTGGTGCGGGCGAAAACTGTATCCCAGGATTTTGACACCCCAAAACTTTGAAAACACCAAAAACGTACCTCATCCAGCTCTCCAACAGATTGAATTGTGCATCAAGGCAACCCCTAAACATCAATTAGCTGAGTAAAACAGTTCAAATAAGTAATGGGGCCACTCAATAATTGAGCTCTAAATCAATAAATGTTAAAGGGTTTTATTACAAAATTCAAAAATAAGCAGTACAGAGTCAATTGCCAATTAAGACTTTCAGATGTAAAGTTATACACTGTATGCAATCAGAAAATGAGCA
The DNA here is from genome assembly GCA_963921515.1 of Calotriton arnoldi. Taxonomy (NCBI): domain Eukaryota; kingdom Metazoa; phylum Chordata; class Amphibia; order Caudata; family Salamandridae; genus Calotriton; species Calotriton arnoldi. The sequence continues at coordinate 43,107 of CAWUFW010017141.1, read as the reverse complement.
GCAAAATCAGAATGAAGTTGGGCAGCATCCCTAGCAGTGTAGCAAGGTCTTCCCAAAATCTCTTAAAGATTCACTGGCTCACCCCCAAAATAAAAGGTCTCTTATATACATTTCTAGCATAACAAATTAGATAAACTGCAAGATCATCATTTCTTCAGCAAATCAGAACACGAAAATAATGCACGCCATTAGCTTAACACATAAGCACTATCCCATTTCTAAAAACATTTATTCTACACCCTCTATACTAATTTCAACCAGTAATGTTCTAGCAAATATGAAACATTTAAACACTAGAACTTTCAGAAAATTAATAAATTAGTGATCACAGCATAAGGCAGTGGAAGAGACCGTGATAACGTTACCAATTATAGAGAACAGAGAAAAGTTTTTTGAAAGCAATGTAACCATAACTGTGTAAATAGATTACTACATCAGCTTGACTGTGCTCTGAGGATGTAGGCAGATGCATGCATGGGGGAACGCTGGAGTGAATGACAGAGATGGTATCCATCTTGTCTAAAATGGCATTTTCATTAAAATGTGGCATAATTATACACAATAATAAGCATACTTTTACTCAGCATATGACATTTGTTTCTATTGTTGTTATATAAATTCTGTCTCCATATGTACTCATGTACAAAAGAAAATATTAAACATCATTATTAGTGCACAAAATAGAAACCTTGGAAAAAAATGTAACACTGGTGGGAAATTCACCAAGTAACTATAATTTCTTCAAAGAATTAGAAAATCTAAAACACAAGTTATTTTAGGGGCATGTACTACATACTGATCTAAAACTGAAACATTGATTGTTGTCATGTCATGTTGTCATGTCATTGTTGAGCTGCTGAAAGGAGATTCTTACTGCAACAAATCAATTCAACGACCAAACCAAGTATGACATGGCTGTGATTGTTTCGTCCACCACCCTCGGACATATTTTTATCTGCTTTTAATTACTTATCTGCATTCTCAAGTTAGATTTGCCCTTTGTCTCATCTTAGACAATCCCCATCAAGTCACTTTATCAGTACCCTTTTCACAGATGATTACAATTGAAATAATGATTTTTCATTATAAATTTCTACAAGTATGCTTTTCAAATATCTCATGGTTAATTGTTTTGAAGTGAATTCTATGCATGACTGATTCATCCACTCTGCCGAAAAGATCATGATCTGTCCTGATTTGGAAAAGAAAAAACATTGTGCCAACTCGTGTAAAGCATTTGGGACCTGAAGATGGGACAAGGCTGAAGAGACTTTAAATGTAAATTCCCTTTCAGCCACTATGTCTTTAAAGTAAGAGGCCATGTCAGAAAATGTCTCCTGCATGCCCTGTGGGGGTGGGCACTGTTACCTCATACTACTAAAGATATTTAACACAGGTTGCTTGGTATTTGGTGAAAGCAGTAGGCAAGATGAAAGTTTGTTAATGGGTTCCCTCTGATATTTACAACATTACAATAATGAGGGTTGGTAAATTTGGGTGACTCTTTAATGTCCCAGTGGGAAATCCAATATGGCATCTTGAAATATAGACCTGAAAACGTACAGGGCTATTCCTCCGCTGTCTTTGACTTGCTCAAATTGAATTTAATATTTAAAAGAATGGTTTAAATTAGGCCCAAGGGTAGGGATCTGAAAGTAATTCTGTGAGTGAGTTTTATGGATTTAAAACCATAAAAACTTTTTGTCTCTCTTCTTTGGGAATGAAAGAATACCAAATCTTATGGTCAAAGAACTAAATGTGTTGGTCTAACTGGATATATTACTTAAATGTAATCTATGTTGTGCCAAGCCTTACTCTTCTGTTTTTGCAGCCCTGGAAACTAGGAAATGCAACCAACAGTTATATGTCGAAAGATACCCAACAAGAGTCGCTTTCAGAATTCTGCCAATTCCCTCAAATAACCTGATGAGTCAAAAAGATGCCATGATGGAAGGACTAACAGCAAGAACTGGGATGAATGAGGAAAAGGAGAATGTGATTTAATGAAGGTCACTGTTGAGTAATTAGAGCATTTCCTCCATCATCATGCCTCATGTCATTTGAAAATAAAGCTATACTCAAACAATACTTAAGATAAGTTTGACTATTTGTAAATTTATATACCTTTGATCGCAGGCTTTAAATTTAGAAAGAAAACCAAACAGATGGATAGTGCCAGTGGAACAAACACACTACATATCATGGCCACGTTGCATCGGAGAATTTATTTAAAGCAAGGCACAGAATGTCTAAATACCAGTACAAAACTAGCAGGATGGTACAGCATAGAGCACAAGTGTTAACAGAAAAACAGAAACATAACCCACCAAAAGAGTGAAACTCTGCAACTCAAAAACTCTCCTACATTTCCATCGTTAGAAGAATGACCTTCCATTTCAATGTAAGAAACATTCTTGAAGAAGGTATTGATTTTGATTTCAAAGAAAGAGCAGGGTTATAATTATGAAATGCCTTCTTCATGAGATGATTGTACAGCACAGCATAAAATAGCTTTAGGTCTAAAAAGGAATGTTCAACCTAAGGGTTATTTGACTTGAGGCCTTTTTTATGGATTTTAGCATAGGGCAGTGATGCAAGGCACCTTGCTGCGATGCCCTACGCCAAAGTGAAAGGGCAGGAATGCCCCGTGTTTAAGCAATAGGGTGCATTCCTGTCCTTTCTGCCTGCACTGGCACCATTTTGGCAGCCTAGCGCCAATGTAGGCACCCTTGTACCATGGTGCAAAGGTGCCTCCGTTGCAGGCAGGATTGTTTTTTGTACAGGAAGGTGAGTTGTTTTCCTTTTTTTATGTGTGTTGCAGAATGCGGCACACTTGGAAAGAGGAAAAAAATAGGCGAAATAAATATATTTCTCCTTGTTACACTTCACCTCAGGAGGCGTATGGATATGACACTTCCCCAGGTGTACAACACTTTCTAAATCTGGGGCAGCATCAAATTCCATTGGTGTTGCATGGGAAAACCCACCTCCCAGGTGCAGAGTAAGGAGACGCAGCAATTTGCACTGCGTCGCCTTGCTCATGATTTCTGAGGCCACTCAAACCCATGCAGGGTGGCTTTGCGTGGCTTCATAAATCTTTATGAGAGCCCTGCATCACGCATGTACCACTTTACGTGGTGCAAATGGGAATGGTATATATGGCTTTTATAGTCTTCTCCACAGCATTTGATAAGGTAGATTGTCTTTTGCTGTGGAGTAAGATTTTTAGTGTAGGTATGCGGGATACCCTTTTAGAATTAGTTTGTGCCCTCCATACTGACACCTGGTGTAGAGTTTTGCTGAGTGGGGATAGGGGTTTATCACAAGCAATCCCCACTCCAAATGAGTTAAAACAAGGGTTTTTGCTTGCCCCGCTGCTTTTTTCCCTATATATTTCTGACCTCCCTGTTCATTTGGCTCAGAGTGAGGGTAATGCTCCGATAGTCAGGGGAAAGCCCGTTGTGGGCTTAATGTACGCAGACAACATAGTAATTTTCAATCTTACACCGAGAGGTTCAAATAGCCCTCTGCAGGCCCTACAACAATTCTCTGAGGCACATCATCTAAAAATCAATGTATCTAAAACCAAAGGTATGTGTGTCCATGGGAGGAAAAAGCCGAAATATGGACATTTTGCATGATCTTTGAGTGGTCAAAAATCGGAAATTGTAAATTCATATACCTTCCTGAGAAAGATAGTGTGTGGAAATTTAAGTGACAAAGACCATATAGAAAATAATATGACTAAAGCCATCTCCCAGGGGAAATGTCTGTGCTCTCTTTATAGGGCCACTGGGAGAAGATTGATGTTCTGAAATGGGTTTTTAAATATAACGCAAGGTCGAGTTCTTAGAAGCTTGGCCTCAGTTAATCTAGCTCTCTCCATTGCAGCTTTAAGGTTAGAATTCTGGCTGAGAAGTGCATTTGTGCAGGGTCTTGCAGAGGCGGTGCGCTGGGTGTGTGCCTAGCAAAGTCTTATCGTGGATCACTAAGGTTCTGGTTAAGAAAATAAATTTTAGATGGTCCAAAAGAAAACTCCCTAATTTAGAGAAATTTTGTGGCAGCAGCAGAGTTGCTGCAATTAGATCCTTCTCTGATTTTCAGTTTGCAGCAATTAAAAGCTAGCCTAAGACAAGCCACTTGGGCTTTAAGTTTTCATATGGATAGGGAGGGCTGTATTTTAAAGAGGGGTCACCATCCGGCTATTGATTTATGCTTAATAAATAAAGCTCAGACATATATTTCTTGGAATCTGCCACATGGAGTGTGACTTTTCTGGATACTTTTGAGGCAGGGCATGCTCCCATTAAACCCCCATCTAGCCAAATGGTATGGTTTATCAGCAGTTTGTAATCTGTGCCAAAATAGCCTTCAAGATCTCAACCACGTCTTGTTTGCCCTGCTCTTCTATTATGACGGTGGAATTGGCTGAGACCGATATGTTTGCAATTGTCTATTTCTTCAGCCTCAGCTGTGTTACAGTCACTTTATGCACCTCTGAGTAAAATATTCTGTAATAGAATTTGTAAATTCTTTAAGTGTTTTCTTAAATTATATTAATGGTGTCTTAGTTGGTGCACTATAAATGCTGTTAATGTTTTTTAAGTGGCCATTTTGTTCTTTTTGTGTACTGAGACATTCAAATTTTGTTGTTGCTACTTTGTTGTATATAAAAGAAATTGTTTGATAAGTTTAGCACAATCTGTATTTATGGCACGAAAGATACTTATGTACTTTTAGTACAATATTCTGCTGCTTAGGGGAATTTGTTTTAAATGAAAGCTTTAAAACCTTAGATATCTTTTATGATTGATCTATTGATTGGATGCTTTGTATTTCATTATTCAAACATAAGCTTTGTATATTTTGCACTGATGGCACAAAGGGCACTTTATGTACTTTTAGGTACAATATGCTGCTGTTTGAGGGAAAATTGTTTTAAACAAAAGTTTTAGAGCCTAGGTTATTTCTTATGATTGTTGGATATATTGGACGGGTGGGTTGCATTACTATAATGTGTATAAATTTGCAATTTTATCTCATTTGTATGTATGAAATTTTGAGATTTTATGTGGACCTCTTTGGAGTTACTTTACATAAATAAAAATAAATGTGAAACTTGAAACTTGGTTCTTCACCCTGCATGACCTTATGAGGACAGCTCACTCAGGGCACAGAGAACAGGACTGATTTGTGGAAGCCCAATGCAGCAGGTGACTGCATTCCACATTGTATATCATCTGCTTGGTGTAGAGCAACACCCCAGTGAGACAGAAAAGGTTGGAAGACTGATGCTACACTATTGGGTACCAACATCTGGAAGCTTATCCATGTCAGTATGCACTTATGATGACATAGCTGCAGTCTGATGTGGAAACAGGTAGCTGGAGCCTAAAGCATGGTCAGCCTTCTAAGAATTAATGAATCCCATCCATAGGCACTGTAAGACAAAGAGAGAAACTAAACCATATGTGTCAGCATACTCTCTTACACAAGCCTGGCCTGCAGAAAAATAATGTCCATGGGCATCTCGCCTGCCATATCCTGTCCATTGTGAAGTGCCTCTCTCATTCGTCCAGATGTACCTCGTTTTTAAGGACATGGAGAAGGAAAAGGCTAGCAAAGGTAAAGGAGCTAAAAAAACAATTGTGGTGCATATGACAGCCAACATTTAATTTACAGCTACTGCAGTGGAATAAGGAACTCTCCACCTCAAGGGAATAAGAAACTCTTCACAATATATTTAAGTTGTTTATCATTCTAACATAAATGTCTTTCCAAACAGACGACTGGTGTTTCCCACTTTAACTGCAGTATCTATAGATTTGGGCAATTGCATTTTCTAACATCTCATATAGCCTGCAGGTGTGTAATCAGATTTCATGTATGTCACATTGCCATTACAAGATTCTTCATTTTAGGGATTCTCGTCTAGATACCAAGCTGTTGTTTGTCCTGTTATCCATTCTATAGTTCACACATTGTTTTGTCATTGTTATGTGCCACTCTTATGTGGCTAATATCGGCCTATGTAATATAGAAATATAGTATAACAAAATCAAAATTTTCAGTGCTGAAAGATAGGTTCCACATTGCCACCTAAATGTTATAAATGTAATTTGACGAAACTATCAGTTTAACCCAGAAAAAATATTCTGGCAACAAAAATTCTGTGCAATTGACCTCAATATAAAATGATGCTTTCCCCCAAAAAGCTGTCAAATTGGTCCCAAAGACGTACGTACTGGCTCAGCAAACTACCCATCTGGCATCCAAAAATTTGGACATGACATCAAACAGCTTTTAAGATGAACTTATCCATGTTAACTACCTGGTGTGAAAGCTAGGTTTAAAACAGACTTCAAGTTGCCCTAATCGAGCTGTAAACACCCGTTGTTCTTATCCTAAACCAATGCCGTCTAAAATACAAATTTGTTCCTCTGTTACTACAAATGCCATTCCATACATAAACAATTAATTCGGTCTCAATGGTTGCTTTAAAAAAGCTACGCATTTGTCGCTAAAAAAGACTTCCTACCAGTGATAATCTGTCAGTCTGACCTTAACACTGCTGTAAGGCTGTCGCCAGAATTCTCCAAATCATGCGTCAAATCACATTAGGCTGCCCTGTTGTGAATCCTTGTCTTGTGCATACTGCAGTCCGTCTGGCTCAAAAACAAATTCCATACATTTATCTCAAACACCACCTTTCCTATGCACTTTCCCCATTTTTTAGAGCCCTCCTGCTAACTCTCTTCTCATGTCAAATTAATCTACCTTGTATCTGCAGCCCACTTCACATTCCTAATACCACGACTCTCTCTAGCCCCTGACAGTCAGCATGAACCGGTCCAATCCACCCTGCACCCTTTATTCGGTAATTCCTGGCTTCTCCTACGACTTACGAGTTCCATTTTGCCTTGTTTTAACAGACTAGCCTCCTCAAAATATTCAAAACCTGCCCTAGCCTCCATTTCTACTTAAATAATACCTGGTTTATCCTGCCATATTAAGTTTTAATCTTTCCATCCGAGAATGTCAGCTGCACTACTTGGTCGCTCCTATTCCCATTAATTCTACAAGCCCTGATTGTTTACTACACACACTTCCCTGTTCTTTATTACCTGGATTATTTTTTTCTTTCCCTCTACTGTGCTAATGTCCCATTCTATGATTTCTAGTTATATAACCTGGTTAAAGAACAATGCATTAAATAAAGTAATATTCTACATCCAGAGGCCCATCCGGCCCCTCCTTTCCATGTTCTCCACTCCAGCAGCTCAGTTTCATTATTATACCACATACATCAGCCCCCATCTGCCTGAAGTCATGCATCGGGGCAGGGCAGATACCTTCCATCAGAGGGTCCAAGGGTGTCAAAGCAGATAGAAGATGTTCATGGCATGTCTTAACCCACTTGTGACGCCATTAGCGAAACGCATGCCCACGCTGCTTTCAGTGTTTGCCCAAAGACATGAAAAGTCTGCACTCTTTTTATGCACACATGTGCCAGGCTGGCAGAGTAGGTATAGGCGTGCCCTTCTTTAATCAAGACAAATCACATTTTAGGTTGTGGCAAATGGAGCATACTAAGTAAAACTGAGAGGTTAATCCACAAGTATACTTTAAGAAAATGTTTTTGTTTTTTGGAATCTAAATAACTTGTTGACAAATGTAATCTTGAATATTAAGTCCTTGGCTGACCAGGTTAAATTACTTAACAACCACTACAAAACGGTCACCCGCCCAAGTAGAAGGATATAGAGAGGCCCAAATAAAGGGTCCTGAGATTACATTTCAACACCTAGGGCTGACAAATACAAAATTTCAGACATTCAAGAAAATGAAGAAAATATTCTTTAATTAGGTTATTGGATTAACCATATTATTTTCCATTTAAATACATAATACCAAACATAATATCAATTTACACAAACATATACATGGATAAAGCATACAAAATCATCTATAAATATATAATATATGTCCCACACCACGAACTCATATACATCAATCATACTAGCATTCATTCAAGGTATCATACCCATTCATTCCTCAGCAAAACCACATGTCTAAAACATTATAGATAGATCCAGATGGCAAAGTTCCAGTTGATGTTAAAATGGAGCATTCTCGTGTATCCTTCTGGTAATAGATGGAACAGATCCAGAGGCACGAGTATATTTAAGCGCCAACGCGCGTTTCGGTGTAACGCCCTCAACGGGGCTACACCTTCATCAGGGCGAAGATGGATAAATAGTGTGGGACACACAACCACACCTAAAATCACAAAAAGATGTATAAACAATATGTACATTTATATGCTTCAATAGATAAACTGTACATATTTCAATATGTCAAAGATCTATAAAACCATTCGTATAGCACAGATCAGCCCAGAGGTGAGACTCAGTTCAGAATTCATTCTTTAAAAAATACAGAAATTAAAAACGGAATAGTGTGTACCAAGAAACCAGTTTTAACACGTAAATAAGGAAACATAAAGAAACACCAGTGATTCACACCATTATGCACACTAAGGAGATTGTGCAAAATACCAGATCACACCGAACGTGAAAAGAAAGTTGAATTAAATAAAAGTGCATAAAGAAAGATCTCACATAGGATGTGCTCAAAATAATAAATCATCAAACCAAAAATACCTTAGACAGTAAAATTATTCACTAGGGTTCTTTTTATATATAAGGACGTTGATAAGACCTGACCTCCAAGGACAACAATATCTGAAATGGAAACCCGGGCATAAGTATATAGCAATTAGTCAAGTATATCGTAAAAAACATGAAGAATCATGCGCAAGAAAATGCATACCAAGGATCCAAGATGTTTCAAAATCTCTTATGGAGCTAATCCAAAAGGCCATTGGACCTGCTAGTAACCCCACATTGGGGAACCGGTAATATCTGTTCAAAGGGCCAATCGTAAAACATCAATTAGGGGCTTGATACACTTCCAGCTGAGAAAAGAAAGAACAAAAGACAGGGAAGAAGAGATATTCAGTTTCAGAGAGCAATACAGCACCGTCAACCAGTCAGTACAAATCAACGCGTATAAAACACTCACAGTTTTTGGCAACGCGTATTATTGAATGAATAAACACGACAAGCCAAAAGAGATATTTCGTGACGGTTTCAGGTTAATACAGAGAATAGGTAATAAAATAAGCCTGAACCTAAACAATACATCAACTAATCTCTTCGTACCCGAAAAAGATATGACAAACAAGTCTAATCCCGGGGGGGAAAATAACAGAGAGACCCAACCCATACCAAGGCTGTGGTAGAAAGCCCTAAGGATTCACGAAGGGCCAGGGTGTACAAGGCCATTTCAGCCTTAACAGCAAGAACGGTTAGTACAAAGAGCGCGGTAACTTCAAACACCGCAAAGACTCAGACTATAGAGAGATAGAATACCGCCGCAAAAAAAATATGCGCTTACCAGAAAACGGGATGATAATATTCTTAAACGGGGTTCCTCGAGTTGTCAGCTGGGCAGAATCCCTACAGCCAGGGCAAATGGAGGGAAACGGCGCAGTTTAAATACCTCCCGGCGTCATACATACGCGAACGGAGGATGGACAATAACATAGAAGTAGAAAGCGGACAGAGATCAGCTACCTGTCTCGAGGAGGCACAGCGGCCATCTTTGAAGTATCGTCAAGTTCATACATGAAATACCAATCCAGGGATCTTTTCTCAAGGAAAACACCCCAATAGTAAAATTGAGTAAGATAAAATCAAATCAAACCACGACGAAGCGCAATCATTGCTAAGAAGGAGAGTTCGAGGACAGGAAAACTCGTCCTGTCAGTACCTGGGAGGATGGATGAAAAAAATATATTATAACACTGCAGACCGTGCAGATAATAAAAATAGGAAAAATAATAAGTATACTAACAAAGAAGGTATAATAAGGATAAAGAGAATAATACATATACTAACAATAAAAGAATAATGAAACATAAATAATCAAAACATCAGAAAAGTTCTAAATAAAGAACTAACACACTCAAGACCAAAATACATATAGAACAACAGTAATACTCAAATAATAGCATTTTCCCAAGGACAATGTTCATTTAAACCTTTACTAACGGAATTTAGAAAATAGATCCAAAATACCTCTCTTTTCTTCCTGATCGCAATCGGATCCTTACCAGGAATGACTCGAATTTTCTCTAGGATTGACCACTTAAGGTCATTTTCAGTGTGATTTTTCTCAAGCCAATGGTTAACTAAAGGGGCCGAGATCTTCGTTCGAATGTTGGATTTATGCTCCCCAATTCTTATCCTACATTCTTACCCTACATTCCCGTCCTGTTTCTCCAATATATATAAAATCACATGGACATGTGATAATATAAATAATATTGGAGGAGCGGCAATTAGTCATTCCTGATGAAGGTGTAGCCCCGTTGAGGGCGTTACACCGAAAACGCGCGTTGGCGCTTAAATATACTCGTGCCTCTGGATCTGTTCCATCTATTACCAGAAGGATACACGAGAATGCTCCAATTTAACATTAACTGGAACTTTGCCATCTGGAGCTATCTATAATGTTTTAGACATGTGGTTTTGCTGAGGAATGAATGGGTATGATACCTTGAATGAATGCTAGTATGATTGATGTATATGAGTTTGTGGTGTGGGACATATATATATATTTATAGATGATTTTGTATGCTTTATCCATGTATATGTTTGTGTAAATTGATATTATGTTTGGTATTATGTATTTAAATGGAAAATAATATGGTTAATCCAATAACCTAATTAAAGAATATTTTCTTCATTTTCTTGAATGTCTGAAATTTTGTATTTGTCAGCCCTAGGTGTTGAAATGTAATCTCAGGACCCTTTATTTGGGCCTCTCTATATCCTTCTACTTGGGCGGGTGACCGTTTTGTAGTGGTTGTTTAGTTTGAATTTTCCCCTGCCCCACCTGCCCTTTATTATTTCCTTGCAGGGGTCCCCCTTTGTACAGGTTAAATTACTTGCCAGCGTGAAAAACTAAAGTTCAACAAAAGTCACAAAGGCTTTTCTGCCTGGTCCATCGAGGGCCTCTCCCACCAGTCTTTAATTTGAAGATATTCTTGATTTTTAAAGAAAATATAATAATTTTGTCATTGTGACCAAGGTAGTAGAAGGCCAACAGGATTCATCAGTTTTCTTTGAAAATTCCTAACAACCGCGGTTTACAAGACCAAAAAGAACAAGTGTTTGCACCTGGTACTGAGAGAAAACTATTCATGTTTACTCATTTGAGTTACATTTTCCTGTAAAATCGGAAAAAAGGTAGAACTGGAATGCTCTCTTTCAACACAGAGGCAGTGGGCACTGCTGTGTGTATACTTTAGACACTGCTTTAGAAGCGCAGTGCTTGACTTGGCTGAACTGGCTGACCTACGACCTGACCTCGACAAATTGAAAAAAGCCCTTTGCTTTCATGGAAACCAATTAGAGTATCCTTTTCAGGAGCCAGGAACGAGATTTCCTGTATGGGTGCGATCAGATTATTTCAAGGTAGCTGTCTACAACACGTGCTTTGTGTATGTCTCGTCTCCAGTGGTCGGATTATGTTAAAGGGACTGATGACTGAGCAGGTTTGTACGGGCAATTCTGAAGCGGCGCTTCCACTGACCAACCAAAAACAAGCGTTACTTTCAGTCACTTTAAATGTGAATCAAGACAAGTGTCATTTTGTACTACTCAGTATGGTCAGTGCAAATATTATTTTAAATACAGTACTACCCAGTCTCTGGCGCAATGCCCGTAAATTAAACTTAACTTATTCATATCAAATATCTATTTTTTGAGCTGCATAACAATAATTACAAAAGTAATAGCCTTTTTGAATGCTAATTTGTATTCTTATAGAAGTTTTAGTATTTTACCAGTGCAAAAGTCTGGAAGGTAGAGGTGACACTCGTACAATGACCCCCAATTACGAGTGGCCCAGAAGGGGTTGAGGTATTTATTGCACCCTGTATATACTGATACTGGGGGATAAGGTATTTACCTGGTCTGGTAAATATTTCCAAACTTGAGTGCCTACCACACTTAATTTTTGATTGGCTCAGTAATTACTCGACATTGTATCCTCCAATAAATAGCAGCAGGATTTACAGCGCCTTGAGACCCTCACGGGTGATCCGCAGCGCTCTATAAATGATTGATTGATTGAAAATTGACCTAGTGAAAATTGTAGAGGTGCAATATTCAGTGGTGGCTGGCACAGATCTGGGGTGGGAGAGCTGAGGGCGGGTGGGGGAGAGAGGGGATAAAGAAAAAAAGGACCTTCTCGCAGCGTCTCACTGCTGTCTCCACCGTCGTCTCCGGAACAGTAACATAGCACCCAGGAAGCACCCAGGCTCCCCTGAGCCAATCACAACTCTGCAATGCAGCGTTGTGATTTGTCTGAGCGTCATGGTTCGGCCCTCAGACTGGGACTGAGGGCCTGGGCATGTTCTCCAACCAGGCTGTAATGCAGCCTGCGTGGAGACATGCAAAGTGCGCATGGCTGTTTGGCCGGCCCTCAGTAGCGGCCCGTGGTGGGAGTGCTGCCGGGCGGTGACGTGGGGCGGGGGAGGGGCAGGGTGGGGGTACTAAAGTACGGAATACGGCCGTATAGAGGTAAGTAGACATATACATAAATAAAACGAATTTCGTTGTGCGCGCTGCATCGCATTTGGCGAAGCTCCAGCGGGAAGTGGTATAAATGTAGGGGCTGTGACCCCATGTTCGTTGTTCTGTGCTGTGCTGGTGCTGTTCCTGACCTTGCTGGGGCATGCTGCTGCGGGGGCCCAGGAGGAATCACCATGAGGGCTTGCCTCCCTGGGCCCAGCCTTGCCCCCTTGATCTCTCAGGACCTTTTGCTGAGGAGCTGTGGCTCCTAGCGCCTGGTGAGCGCTATATTTCAATTTCCCTAGGAGAGAGGAGCGCTGGAGCTTCGCAGCGTCAAGCTGCACATCGCTCCTGAGGGAATCCCCAGCGTAGGGATTCCCCCGGATTGCTGGGAATGAGCGGGTGCCCACCCCGCATTTTGCCTGCTTAGCGGGAGCCTATCCCGCTTTATGGAGATTGGAAATTACGGGTGCCCACCCCGCATTATGGTGCCTTGTTGGCAGGTGCCCACCCCGCTTATGTGCTCTATGAAAAGCGGGTGCCCACCCCGCATTGCCCGGCCGAGAGGAGAGCGCGGAAAACAGGAAGTCAGGCACCCGCGCCTGACTGTGGGCGGGGCCTGCCGAAGAAAGTGCGGCCGGAAGCCAGGGGAGGCTTGGCTGCGTGCGTAGAGGAGGACGGGAGCCTACCCCACCTCCACGAGCTCCGAGGCGAAGTCCCGGGTCCCAGGAGGGGGCCCGGGTAAAGGGAGCAGAAGCCAGGCGAGAGCCCACCCCGCACTGGCGAACCAAAAAGGAGAGCCCGAACGGAGTCCTGAGGGCTCTCCCGGCCCCGCAGTCTGCAGTGCCGCCGGGAAGGAGGAGAAGTGCTGAGGGAGCCCAGCGGGGCTCCCGTGGCAAAGGGAGAGCCCCGCATGTGGCTGCACAAAGAGGAGACGGAGTCTGCAGGCAGCAGCCCGGTGAGTGGGGCTTTCTAGTGGTTCTCTGTGTGTGCCGATCGAGGCACAGTGCGATCTCCTACGATGGGGGCATTTTGATTTAGCGGGGCTCCAGAGCACATTTTCTCGCCACAGCTGTGCGCAGTGGTGGTGCCTGAGCGGTCCCGCCGTTGCGGGCCGCTCCAACAATGGGGGCATTTTTGATAGAGTCCCAGTGGGGGCTGGAAAGGCACAATGGTGCCAGGCCCCTGTACTTTATTCACAGCTGCACCGCACCAGCGCGGGCAGCTGCAACGTCTTGTGCATTTTTGTTTTAGGGAGTCCCTGAGTGGGACAGAAGAGGCACAGTGGTGCCAGTGCTGATTTCCTTCCCGAGCTACACCGCACCAGTGCGGGCAGCTGGGACGATGGCGTACATTTGCTGAGAGAGCCCCAGTGGGGGCCCAGAAGGCACAGTGAGTGCCATGCCTAACAGGATGATCACAGCTGCACGGCAATTAGCGGCAGCTGCAACGTTTAGGCCATCATTCCTTTGGGGGCCTTTTGAGTGAGATAGGAGTGAGATGCACTCCTCTGCCCCAGCGCAATTGCGCATTTGGATTCTGCTGCATGAGCAGCCGCCCTGACATTTGGGACATAGGGCATTTGAGCCCTCTGAGAAGGCCAGTTGGCCAGGGGGACTGTGTGAGGTTTGTAGGGCGCCAGGCTCTAATGTGATTTATGTGGTGCTAGGAAATGTGATTTATGCACTGTAATTTATGCCTCTAGTATTTATGTTTAGGAGGTTATTCCCTAATATGAGATTTATGCTTATGAGGTTACTGCATAATGTATTTATGCTGGTGAGGTTATGGTCTAATGCGTTTAGGCTTATGAGGTTATGGCAAAATGTGTTTATGCTTATGAGTTTGGCGCAGAATGTATTTCACGCCTAATGTGATGCGGATTGCATAATATGATTTATGTTGCAGGATATGATGCTGAGTACAGTGTTTGGCCAGTAATTACTGGTTGTGTTCTACATTTATTATTTGTGCTTGTGATGGCTCTGACAGTGGCCCAATTGGCCCTGCCATGTGTATATAATCCCCTGTAAATATTGCCTAGTGCCAGTTGGCACAGTGTATATTGTGTTATTACTATTCTAATGTATTTATGATAATACAAAGGCTATTTTTGATATAACCTTGTGTGGAGTTCCTTTTGTGGTGTGCCTAGTGTGTTGCTGCTGTGTGTGTGGGTTGCGCAAATGCTTTACACATTGCCTCTGGGTTAAGCCTGACTGCTCGTGCCAAGCTACCAAGGGGGTGAGCAGGGGTTATCCTCAGCGTGTAACTTCCTTGCCCTGACTAGAGTAGTGGTTTCGATCTGGCTTAGGCGCAAGCCCTAGCCAACCAGAAATCCCATTTCTAACAGACCCCATTTATTTTCACTTCCACACATAACATGGGCCATACTCTCGACCAAATATTTAGCAACGCGGACTTGGTGGCAGATCCCCCGTCCCTATTACTTGGTCTGATCACTCTTTGGTCAATTTTAAGATACCTAGCTTAGGCATAGTTTTTTTACCCAAAGCAACAAGGACGGATCACAATTTTAGGGCCCTACACAAAATTTCCCTTCTTGTAATGACAGAGGCTCTAGAACTCTCTGCCCCGGCACTATCCGGTAACCCTGAACTTGATGCCCCTGCGCTCGAATCTTGGTTACGTTCCAACATTGATGTTGCCGCCCCGCTGCTCTCTCTTACTTCAAAGAGGACCAGCCCACCCGCTCCATGGTTCAATGAATCTCTAAGAACTAGTGAAAGTACTTGTAGAGGACTCGAAAGGAAATGGCGGAAATTCTATACACCTGAAGATAGTAAGATTTAAAAATCCGCCTTAAAATCCTATTATACTCAGGTGAAAGAGGCCAAGAAAAACTATTTGCAGGCTAAGATTGAAACTGCTCACAATAAGGGAAAGGAAATTTTGAATATTGTAAAATCCTTTACTTCCCCTTAGGCGGTTAAGAAAGACTCCCCGCATTCAGCAGATTGGACCAAGCAGGTGGCTCTATCCCTCCATAATAAGATTGTCACAATCCAACTGTCTTTTTATAAAGTTACTGAGGAGGACTAGGTCTTGTATCAACCTCTGAATGAGAAGTCTGGCCCTTTGCAGCCTCCTGCATTATCAGAGCTCCCTGAAATACAACTAGGTGAGTCGCTTGCTTACCTTAAAGGCCTCAAATCTGGCACACCAATAGATGCTTGTCCACCTAAAGTATTAGCTTCTCTAACTTCTACTATCAATCCCATAGTTAATAAAGTGCTTAATTCATCCCTCTCCACCGGAATAGTGTCGCATATTTGGAAGCAGGCAAAACTTTTACCACTCTTAAAAAAGTCTGCCGATCAGAATGATCCGGCTAATTATAGACCTATCTCCCTCCTCCCGGCCCTCTCTAAAATGTTAGAGAAACATGTTAATAAAGCGATCTCAGAACATGTAGAAAGCAGCAATTTGCTGCATATGTCCCAATCAGGTTTCAGGGCAAATTATTGCACAGAGTTGGCCCTGTTGGAAGTGACAGAGCACATTAAGGAAAAACTGGATCAGGGAGGTGAGGCGTTTTGATATTACTTGACCTGTCGGCGGCTTTCGACACGGTACCACATGAGAGACTTCTTGATAGATTGAGGCACTTGGGCATAGGTGGGACGGCTCTGGCCTGGATGACTTCTTTCTTGAAAGACAGATATCAGGATATATGGATACCTCCTTTTTCATCCCCCATGCCTAGCATGAAGGTAGGAGTACCACAGGGCTCCATACTTAGCCCCACTCTCTTCAATCTATATGTGTCTCCTCTTGCACCCTTAGTAGAGGATTACGGTGCCAAGATTATATCCTATGCAGATGATACTCAACTGATTTTCACCTGTGAAAAAGGAGCCAACCTTGATGGAGACAACATTAGATCCTGTCTCACGAAGGTGTTCAACTGGCTCAAAGTGAATCAGTTGAAATGCAATCCGGATAAATGCGAGATTGTCTTTTTTGGCCAGCCAGTAGTGAGTAACTGGAGTTTATGGGGGCTGTAGGAGCTATCTCCCCCCCTTTCAGCCCAAACATTGGTTAAAAATCTGAGTAGCTTCATTGATAGTGCCCTCTCCATGAGGTCCCAGGTTCAAGCAGTGATCGGTTCCTGTTTTAGCATACTTCATATGCTAAAAGATTTCTGTCCTCTTCTGTCATTAGATTCCAGGAAGATAGTGGTCCAAGCCCTGGTGATGTCAAGACTAGACTACGCCAATATCTTGTACCTGGGCCTACCAGGCTATCTCATTCAGCGCCAGCAAGTGGTGCAAAACGCCGCGGCCGGGGCGATTCTTAGACCCAAATCCAGGTCCCATATGACCCCCAGCCTTAAAGCCCTACATTGGTTGCAAATGAAGGAAAGGATCCAGTTCAAAGATCTGGTAATATTTTTCAAAGCCCCTCATGGCTTAGGAGCCAGCTATCTCAATAAGCACGTTAACCACTACATTCCAGCGCAGACTTTAAGATCCTCTTCTTCCGATCTCGTCCACATCCCTAGAGTCCGCTTGGCCTGCATGGGGGGGGGCAGGTCTTTCAGGTTTTTTGGCACACAAGCGTGGAACAGATTACCAGCTACACTGAGAGCCACAACTGACATGGCTACTTTTAAGAAACATCTCAAAACTTGGCTTTTCAGGAATTAGTTGCACCACAGAACCTGCCACATGTTCCCACAGCACCAGGACACTCTTGTTGAGTAGCTGAGCGCTATAATAAATCCCTTTCATTCATTCATACGGCGAGTAGCATGCTACTCCGGAACCCAAGGTTAGAGGCAAATAGATAGTAGATTAGTAATATGTGCTTTAGCACTGTAAAGCAAAGTAAAGTTGCTGCGCAGTGTTGCATGAATGAGAGAGAGTAGAATAGCACCATATCTACTAAGATGTGGCGCTGTTCTGCTCTCTTCCTGCGCGGGTGCGCTTTAAGCTGCCATGCGCCAATGCAGGTACCCTTGTGCCATACTGCAAGGGTGTCTGCACTGTGAAAAGTATAGTTATTGTGCAGGAAGGCAGTCCTTCCCGTACAAAAACTATGCATTAAGGTGTTTTCTTCTTTGTATGTGTGCTATAGAATGCAGCACATATGTAAAGTGGGAAAAAAGAGGAGAAATTAAAATATTTCTCCTCTTTATGCCTTTCTCAGGCAGACCCAAGATGTTGGTGCAAATCACTGTCTACAAGTTGTGCATTGCACAGCTTTGAATTACTTTTGGTTTCAATCCAATAGAAATCGTGATTTGCGTTAGATTGTAAATCCCAACCTAACAGTTTGCACCGGGTTTGCAGTAAAAATAAAAAATGTAACACAAACCCAATGCAAAGGCTTTGTACATCTGGGCCTGGCTCTAGCAGCACTAAAGATTCGTAAATGGTGGGCAAAATTGCACACAATTCACAACTTTTACAATCAACAGAAGCAAATTTTGTCACAAAAAACTGATCTACAGCGGATATTCATTCCTTCTGCTGTGACCCAGTTCAAGCCGTAGAGGCCCTTTGATTATGTCAGAGGAGTACACAGCTTTTGGGCTTATGGTCAGGGACTACCGACAATCCCCCTCCCTGTCCTGCGCCTTACCACAGTTAAACAATTAAAGCAATTGGACATGAGAGGAGTTTTCTTTGGAAGGCGGGGGGTCTCGCGACCCCCCGGACGTATTTATTAAAACATGAAAACAAATTAAAATTTGAAATAAACAATATTTACACAAGCATTTTTATGCAGAAAAATTAGACATTAGGTTACAATCAATGTAGACAGGTATCAATGGCTAACCTTAACAAATGTCTAATACAGCGTGTTTCCTAACCGAATCTAACATCATACTTATTACTTTTCTGCATATCCTAGTTTTGGGCCTACGGCAAGGTCGCTAACCGGTGTCAAATCCTTATTAACCAGCTACGCCCTCACGTATGAGTGCGCATGCGCAGAGGGCCCGTTTACCGAGAGGGTACTTCCCCCTCCCGGTTACCCCCGTACGCTCCATGAACTCCATTACCCAAAAGGGGGCCCTTGCACTCTGCGCCGTTTAATGACGTCATCGTGCACGTGCGGGGTGGCTAACCAGCCCAAAGAAAGCGTGACTCCCCCCTCCCCCGCACCCATCCAACCAAGCGGATGTACCGCCCCTGGAGTTCTGGGAGAGACCACTTGCCCCTCCCCCTGGGCAACCCCATTCAAGAATGGTGACGCCCCCTAAGGACCTTAAATTGACTGCTCACCGATCATGACCTTACCGCCACAGGCCAGCATAGTTGACCGACTATCTGGCCCCCCCTATCCTCCTCTTCCGAAAGGTCATGCCTACTTAGAACCTCCCAGTCATGCCAAAATGTTCTCCAGAAAAAGTTGGTTACCTGCCCCAGTCAGATGGACCCCGTCCTGCAAGAAGAACTGTTCCCCCAGATACACCCATGTGGTATATTCTGTAGTTGAGGTGACCGAAATAATTTCTCTATCTTGTTGTTGATCCTCTTTACCGAGTGATTCAACGCCCTGACCGAGTCCCCCTCCATTTGAGCCTGGGAATCATCTGAGACCACACTATGGTGCAGCCTTGGCATGTTTTAGCTAGCCAGTTTACTTCCGAAATTATCTCCTCCATCAGGACCCTCCTGCCCAATTTCACCAGATCGTTGCCCCCAGGTGTAGGATAACTACTGCGGGCGGCGGGGTGTGTCTATTGAGCAACTCTGTAAAGAACCCCTAAACTGACTGAGGCATAGGCCCCCCTACCATGAAAGGAAACTTCGAAACCTCCTTGTTCCGCCCTCTGTCTATAGCTACCTGAAAAGAAAACAGATTTAACGCGCTTTACAAATGAGTGACCAACCACCCATACCACTTGTGTCTCCTTCCTCCGTTCCTGTGTCCGCCGTGCTGAAGGTACTTGCTGTTGGTGACCCGGCAACAGTTTCCGCCCTGCGTGACAGGTTCGAGAAACTGAAATAGAAGCAAACAACAAGACAGGCGTCAGCGTAACTTACTTGTCACCTCACAGCATGTGCATCCGCACATAACGTTTGTACAGTTGGAAGACCATCTCCCAATCCTTTTTACGCTGCTCGCATGCAATCCTCTAGCAGTCGCCTCGGTGGCCGCACCTATCCTGAAGGAATGCGTCCCAAAATCCTTTGGATTGAAACCAGCCCTGACCATTGTCATCGACAGTACTCGTTGGAATTGGAACCTGGTCAGTGGGGTACCGTCTGCATGCCTTAACAATGCTCCCTCCTTCGCGCCCGCTCGCTGTTTGATAAAGGCTTCTACGTGGAACACTGGGCAGCAAGGATTAGCCCGTGCCCGATGGAGTACCAGCCCGTCCCCCGGGCCTCCTGGTCAGTTTTTGATTTACGTATGGTAATCAACAGCACCTCGCCCAATATTTTTGTGTGTTCCAGTCGAAGACCCCCAGCATGTCCTGCTTGCTGCCAGCCACCAGTTCCCCTACCCGGAATGCCCCATAAAAGGCCAAAGTAAAGGCGGCTCTGAACAAGAGTACTTCCCCATACGAACTGCAGGTGTCAGACAAGGCATTCAATAATGATGCCAGCCGGTCTAAACCTATCGGTTGCCTGGAATCTGCAGTGGTTGCTTGCAGGCGCCGCCACCCCTTTAGTGCCTTTCGCACGACGGAAACTATTCGTGGGATCTCTGGCCCCCTGAGTTGTGCCATGAAAGACACGGCCGCCCTGTGTCTGCTAGCTGTCGCTGCTGAGCGCCCCTCCTTATGTAATGCATCTAGGTACTTAGCGAAATTCTCCTCATGCTCCCATTTCTCTGCCCAGTCCCGTCCCAAAAAGGAGCACTAAGACAAAAACGCCCCTTCGTAAGCTGTCCTGGTCCTGGGCGCTAGGCTAGCTGCCACGAGGTTCTGTAGCTGGGGGCACCAATTTGCCAGAGTGTTGCTGGGAAGTGTGCAGGCGTCGCCTCTGCGGATGGTAGGTGTTCCCTGAATACCTGCATCTTAAAGCGAGAGAGTGCATCGGCTGGGACATGTTTGGCCCTAAACTGTACATTGAGTTTCATGCAAACCAACACAATCTCCTTAAGTAGGCGGAGTATAAACTTACATCGTGCCGCCTGCTGGTTGATACATTCGACTACCGTCATGTTATCTGACCAGAAGATTACGGATCGATTACCCAACTGATCAGGCCAAACTGTTAATGCAACCCATATTGGAAATAGCTCCAAGAAACCGATATTAGCTGTCAGGCCGCTCGCATCCCACCAAACCGGCCACCGTTGGGCCACCCACTTGTTTCCCAGTATGGCACCAAACCCCACACTGCCTGCAGCATCCGTCCATAGACCTAACTCTGCAGACGTAGTAGGGGGACCGCACCACACCACTCTGCCATTGAAGCCCTCCAGAAATGCGATCCAAATACGCATGTCCTGGCGGACCTCAGCCAGCAATCTAGTGTGA
This sequence comes from Calotriton arnoldi, assembly GCA_963921515.1. Classification (NCBI taxonomy): domain Eukaryota; kingdom Metazoa; phylum Chordata; class Amphibia; order Caudata; family Salamandridae; genus Calotriton; species Calotriton arnoldi. The sequence continues at coordinate 21,999 of CAWUFW010017141.1, read as the reverse complement.
TGGTGTTTCTCTCGCAGGCCCGTCATGGCCTGCGAGATTGAGCGGGAGAAGGGGCGTGCCATGGGTATGACTCTTAATGCGAAATTCAGCTGGCCCACAATCTGTTGTAGCTGCTGGAGCGTCACTCTATCTTTGACCAAACTTTGCTGGAGAGCTGCTCTAAATTTCGTGATTTTGTCTTTTGGCAACCTGAAACAGCCCTCCACTGAGTCCAATTCTATGCCTAAGAATTCCAATGTGGTTGCAGGGCCCACCGTCTTTCCGGGTGCCAGCGGGACCCCAAAAGCCCGCATGAGCACGCAAAATTCCTGCAATGCCCACCCACACTCCTGTGAGCCCGCCGACCCCAGAAAGAGAAAATCATCCAGGTAATGCATGACATGGAGGTGCCCTGACGTTTGCCTAAAAGCCCATTCCAGAAAGGAACTAAATTTCTCAAAGTAGGCGCATGAAACCGAACAACCCATGGGCATACACATATCCATATAGAATTTGTTCTGAAAAGAGAAACCTAGCAGATGCTGATCTAGGGGATGCACTGGCAGTAGCTGAAAAGCCGATTCTATGTCCGACTTGGCCATCAAGGCTCCCGGTCCGAGAGCCCTCAACATATCCACTGCTTGGTCAAAAGACGCATACTTAACACTACAAATGTCTTCATTTATGGCGTCGTTTAATGATGCGCCCCTGGGTGCTGATAGGTTATGAATGAGCCTGTACTCGCCCTCCTCCTTTTTGGGGACCACGCCGAGGGGCGAGCAAACAAAATTCGGTACAGGGATGTCATTAAAAGGCCCTGCTATCCTACCCAGGCGCAGCTCTTTAGCTATTTTTGCCGCCACCACATCTGGGTTGTGCTTAACTGAAAGTTGATTCCTACATTCTGGTGTTCCGGTATATCCCACCGCTGGGATCCTAAAGCCCTGCCAAAATCCTTCCTGTAACATCGCCGCCGAGGCATGGTCAGGGTACCTGTTCAGCCAAGGAGTCATAGCCAGAATGTCAATGGGTGATTGAGCTACCAGACGGCCTCCTCCCCTAATCCTGCTTCTTTCTTCCCCTGTTTCCCGAGGCGTTACCTTTATTGCGGCAGACTGTTTCTGGGTGGGAAGGATGGTTACAAATGGAACATGCGTGCCTGAACTTGCAAGTGCCCTGTGTCCTGGTGCATGTACGCTTGTTAAAATCCCAGCACACCCCTTTTTGCCCACCACTGCTCCCCGTCTTAGTGGCTGTGCCACCCCCCTGAGGTGACCGAAAGGGCTGCTGGTGATTGGAGTGGTAGCTTTTGCTCCAGCTTGGCCCCGCACTCCTTGCCGTAAACTGGCCATACCATGAAATTGAATCCACTCTATCCCATGATAATGCGTGGTCAAACTCCTTAGCCTTCCTGAAAGTAGTGTCGTACTCCTTCCACCCATCCCCTCCATATTTCTCGCTGAAAGTTGTGATCCTACTCTGGTAACAAGCCATTTCGGCCTGCAAATTCGGGAAGCGCTCGGCTGTAATTGCCATAAACACAGAAAAGGCTCTAATCCAGTTGATCAATGTCTCCTCCACCCTGAATCTCGCCATTTCACCCCGCCATTCGCTAGGCAACATCCAGTCTTTCTGTTTCCTAGCATACTCCATTTCTCTATTATCAACTAACAAGGAAAACATATTGACATATTTTCCCGCCCAGATCAAATCCTTCACTTCTTGTGTCACATGTTGAGCCAGATTTTCCCTCCTGGAGGGTATTGTCCCTTCCCCCAGCACTGGTAATGCCACCTCCTTACCACTTTCTGCGGGTCGCGTTGGTTCAACAATCTTGTCCCTTCCAGAGTCGCTGCCCGAACCTGTTGCTTGTGGAGTAAAGGGCGCGCTTGGCCCCCCCGCCACCCTGCGCAATCATGATCTTTGCTACCATTTTCTGGGCCTCCGCTGAGGGGTCCTCTCCCACCTCCCTGGCACCCACTGAAGAAGGTAACATCCCACCTATCCCTAGCCAAGGCAGTACAGCCGCTATCTGCGCTGCCAGCTCTGGAGGTACCCGACCAACCACTGGGGGTGCTGTAACTGGCATGGGGATCCCGAGCCGGGTACCGGAATCGGCGCGGGTACCACCGGGACTACCGCTGGGACCACCTGAGGCACTATGCTTGGTACTGGCGCCGGAGAGGCCGGAGCCGGTGTCACCGGTAGATTTGTCGGGATTATGGGAGCGGGCATAGGAGCTACCGGTGGTCCAAGCCCTCCCTCAGGGACCACCCCAGAAGGCCCCCCCTCTTCGTGTGGCTTGGGGACCCGACCGCTACCCTTCTTGGCCCTGACCCGCTTGGGCAACGCATCCAAATCCCCCCTGGGCTGCGGGGGCACAATTATTCGCTTGGGTCTCCCCGATGGCCCAACCTGTTCGTCGAACCTTTGCCTGAGCTCTGCCACGCTCTTGCCTATCTGGTCAACCTTCCCCCATCTCCTGTCCATAGCTGTCATCTTGCGCATCATGCCCTCCAGCATATGCTCCATGCGGGAGCGCCTAGCGCCACGACCACTAGTCATCCCTGCAACAGGTACACCACCTGCACTTACCCCCTACACTGAAAGCCCTGCTGTGTCTCAGTGCCCACTAGCGCCTGCCTGGTGTTTACCTGCTCCGAGTTGGAGGTACACAGGTGCTGCCCACTCAAATGACAAATCCACTCTGTAACCAGTATACCACAGGGCCCAATCAAAAACCCCCCCGATACTAGGCTCTCTTTTTATAAAATATGCACAACACCCATGCATGTGGGATCAGCCTAGCGCCTACCTTGACAACACCCTCCTGTAAACCAACAGCATTAACAGTAGGCATGTGAAAGCAGACCAAAGCCCAGCTGCACCCCCCCTAAGCCCTTGTACGTGCTTAAATCCCCACAATCAGGCGAAATGGGGCAGAATACAGCCCTGGGCACTGCACGCGCTAGACACAAAACCCCCCCTACCAAGCCACAGCTGTCGATGGCTTATTAAAACAGACCACAATCACTGAATTCCAACCGGAAGGGTGCGCGCCCTCGCTAGTCGAGCGCCACCACGACCGGGTACCTGCCGTCCTCTGTCGCCGGTATTCCGGTCCCCACACGATTCTTCTCCTACCCCACAGCGGCGCTCCGCGACCACGCACGCCTCTGTCGCTGCCGCTCGCAAGAGGAGAATGCCGACGTCGCTCCACGATGTACTTTGCCCCCCGCACCACCTCGCCGATTCTCCCGCGTTCCGGAGTCCGCGATGCCTGCTGCCTGTAGAGGGGAAAAACAAATTTAAGATTAAAGCCTCCTAGCGAGGCTGGTGTGAGGGGGCTGGGGAGCGGGAGCAAAGAGATTATTCTGCGCCTTGACAAGGCGCGGGGCAAGCCTGGGGAGTGCGGGAACAAGAGGGCGCCTCCCGCTCTCCCCCGGCCTTTTAACCCCTCTGGGGGCAGACCAGTTACAACTGGTCCGCCCACTCTGGCTCCCCTCCTTTGACCCGGAAGCAATTAGATTGCTTCCGGGTCAATGCAGGAGCCAGCACCAATCGGCGGTGGGCGCGCCCGCCGCGTCATCAAGACGGGGCGGAGGGGCACGCCCACCACCGAGAGTGCAGGGGAGGAGGGGGCCGGCGCCCGCCATACGTGCGTGGGGGCCGAGCGGCCCCCCTTTCCTGATTCAGGTAGTCAGCCAGGACTGTGAATGGAGAGACAATGTGGTAGAGAGAGCAGGTGGAGTAAAAGCGCTCAGGATCACTGTGGGCGAGTGGAGAGGGAGAGGAGAAACAGAGGACCAAAAGAGAGACAGAAAAAAACAGAGGCTGTAAAGCGGGAAAGCAGATAACAAAATGGGGGCAAAACCAGTAAGTGATTGAGGTTGAGGAAGGGAGTGCAGGATTACACAGGGAGTGAGTGGCGAGGTGGAGGAGAGGCACTGTGCCGAGCAGAAGACAGAAAAACTGAGGATGCAAGGAGGGAAATCAGAGCAAAGGTATGGAAACAGATGCAGTAAGAGGTGGAAGGTAAAGGGGGCATGTGGAATCACAGGGGATTGAATGGGGAGAGAGAGGTGAGACAGAGTGCTGAGCGGAAGACAGAAAAAACCAAAGGCTGCAAAGAGGGAAAGCAGAGCAAAGAAAGGGGAGCAGAGCCAGTAAGTAGGGGGAGGAGGTGGAGTGTGGAATCACACGGGGTGGATGGCGAGGGAGAGGAGAGACAGAGTGCAGAGGGGAAGGCAGAAAAAATAGAGGCTACAAAGAGGGAAAGAAAGGGGCTCTTCCAGAATTCAGCAAGCCTCCACGACGCAGGGATCCGAGACAAGGCCCTGGAATGGGCCACCTCCTTCCTCGCCGGAAGAACCCAGAGAGTCTGCCTCCCACCATTCCGATCCGAAGCCTCCGAGATCATCTGCGGCGTACCCCAGGGATCGTCCCTCAGCCCAACACTGTTCAACATCTACATGGCCCCGCTCGCACGCATCGCCAGACAGCACGACCTCAACATAATCTCCTACGCCGACAACACTCAACTGATCCTCTCCCTCACCAAGGACCCCCTCGCCGCCAAATCCAACCTCCATGAAGGAATGAAGGCCGTCGCCGATTGGATGAAGATCAGCCGACTAAAACTGAACACGGAGAAGACAGAGGTCCTCATCCTCGGCTCCAACCCCTCAGCCTGGGACGACTCCTGGTGGCCAACGACGCTGGGAGCAGCCCCGACACCCACCGACCACGCACGCAACCTGGGAGTCATCCTCGACTCAACGCTCTCCATGGCCAAGCAAGTCAACGCAGTCTCATCCTCCTGCTTCAACACCCTCCGCATGCTTCGCAAGATCTACAGGTGGATCCCGACAGACACAAGAAGAACAGTCACCCAGGCCCTCGTCAGTAGCAGACTTGACTATGGGAACGCCCTCTACGCGGTAGCCCCGGCCAAGCTCATCAAGCGACTGCAACGCATACAAAACGCCTCCGCACGCCTGATCCTCGATGTACCACGCCACAGCCACATCACCCCCCACCTGAGGAACCTGCACTGGCTCCCCGTCGACAGGGAGATCTCCTTCAAACTCCTCATCCACGCACACAAGGCACTCCACAAGACTGGCCCAGCCTACCTCAACAGACGACTCCTCTTCTACGTCCCCAACCGCCAACTCCGCTCCGCCGACCTCTCCCTCGCCACCGTCCCTCGCATTTGAAGAACTACAACCGGCGGCAGATCCTTCTCCCACCTCGCCGCCAAGACCTGGAACACCCTTCCACTAAGCCTACGACAGACTCAAGACCTGCTGACCTTCAGGAGGCTACTCAAGACCTGGTTGTTCGACCAGTAGCAGCACCCCCCCCCCTTTTTTTTCCCTAGCGCCTTGAGACCCTTGCGGGTAAGTAGTGCGCTTTACAAATTCTGTGATTGATTGATTGATTGAATAACCCAGATAACTCAGCTGACATTGAGATAGCTGTGATTTCATACCCATCCATTGAGGTGCCTGTGATGTATGTCACAGCGTTCAGCAATACACAACTACCTGTGATTTCAGATTTCACAATGGATCACTGATAAATAGTAAGATATCATTCTTTCACAGTGCTGCTTATGTATGCCAGGATTTTATTTTTGTGCGCATGACTATATAAGTGTACTCCTGGTACTGTCCCTCGGACCCTTCCTCTATTATTGCCCTTGGGGAAGTCTTTCCTATTGTTGGCAAGCACGTGTGGACCTGAAACTTAATTGAAACTTGTGTAGTAGACGGTTACGCCCCAAATATATTTGAAGCTAATTTGTTACTTATTTCTCCTTATTTGCATGTGGAATAAGCACATTTGAAATTGATCAGTTTGCAAGGTTATTAGGTATTTCTGTGGTTTTCTTCAAAAAGCAGTTGATAATATGTTGCACTGAGCTGAGAAAAATACCATAGATCTAAAATGTGGTAGCTCTGGATTCATGGGCAATTTGGCATCAAAATGTATTCTTTACATATGATTGTTCAACACCAACATACATTTCTCAGTCGTTGGTCTGGGCGATTTTGCAATGTCACCTCTGTGTAGGGCTATGCCTGTTGTGTTTTAACTGGCAGCCACATTCTGTGTAGAAGCTGTGGAATTCCAGAACGTGGTGTGAGAAATGCATTGATCTGCCAGGGGTTTGATGTTCCACATCCAGCTCTTAAATAAAGAACGTTTTAAATTACATTTGAGTAGTTTTCTCAAAATTGGCGACGAGGATGGGATATTAATGGTCTGCAGCCCTCCACCTCCAACCTCTGTGAATTACTCCCCTGCAGAGGTAATCGTTGCGGGTGAATTGCAACGGGCAGATGACAAAAAGTTTGGATCATTGGAGGGAGCGTTACTGAGCCATCAGTAAGTCTACCGCCTGTGAATATTTCAACTTATAGGGCCACATGCATCAAAGGAAAAACCGCTCGCAAACGGGCAGATTCTCAGAATCTGCCCCTTTGCTACTCGAGTATTTTGAATTTGGGATGCATCATCCCAAATGCAAAAATCGCAAATTAAGTAATCGCAAAATTTACGATTACTTAAATTGCGATTGCATTTAAGGAATTGCAAATTGCGATTCCTTAAATGCAATGCATTAAACAAAATAATTTAGCGAATTTTCTAATAAGAATCGCAAATTACCATCAATTTAAAGTTGATGGTAATTTTCGATTTCTCTGAAAAATGCACTAAAGTGCATTTTTCAAAGTCACATGTTACACACACACATGCCCTTGGGGCATGTGTGTGCGCAACATGTGGTTAAATTATGAATTCAGGGTGCAACAGGGTATCCTTTTGGAACCCTTGCACCTTGAAATTGCATGCGCAATTTGCGAGTACCTATTGGGTACTCGCAAATTGCATGCAATTTCTATTGATTCCTATGGGCCTCTAGGCCCATAGGAATGAATGGGTAGCAATTCCTTAATTGCGACTCGCAATTTGCGACTCGCAATTAAGGAATTTTAGGGAATTGCTATTTTTGTAAGAATTCCTACATGCATAGGCATTTGTGATTCCTTATTAGCGAATCCTTAATATTCGCTAATAAGGAATCGCAAATTACATTTTTGATGCATGTGCCCCAATGTGCGTAGGGAGAAAATTGATAAATTAAAGGCCCGGGCCAGTTAACATTTGTGAGCAAGCTCTGCTCGTGTTGCATGGACTGGAACTTCATTTAGTGCTCGAGAGTTGGCATGTGCCTGCTGAGCATTCAGCGTTGCAATGGAGAAAGTCAGCGGCGCTCGACAGTCAGCAGGCATTGGCCGTGCGGTAATCATGAAGACCCCAAAGATTTAGATTGCTCGAGTACCGATGTGCGTCTCACCTCGTTTTGGTATTTCCTCTCTGTGCCTCCTCAAGTCTCCTCTCTTTTACCGAAGGAAGTATCCCAGCCCACTTCCTGCACACATGTGTGGAACATAAAGGTAGGACCATGAACTACAGCTTTTACAGCTCGTACTGAAGGAAGTATCCCGCCCACTTCCAGCACACATGTGTAGGACATAAAGGTAGGACTACAGAACAACAACAGCATAGACATAGTGGAAGGACTTACAATGCACATTACAGCTATTCCGGAGGATTGTATGAAAGTGTCCTGTACCTAGGTTGTCATTCCAGAAGAGTGGCCATTGGAAAAAACAACTTTGGAATTGTGCAGATGTAAGGATAATCTGGACAACGGTGGCAACTTTTATTGTTTCAGTTGGTTGATTAGAAATATCAGAATGGATGTTCAGTCTGTTACTCCGCCTCCTAAATTCTTGCAAAGTTCAGGTATCCTGAGATGCCATGAGAGTACTGGAGGGAGTCATTTGAGAATTATTTGGAGGCAGTGAGTAGGGATTTGTTTTGTGCCAAATGAAAGATGGCCATATCAAAGCATTATGTAGGGCTCGAAGGAAGGGAGGTATTGAAAACTTTGCATATTCCTGTGAATGGTGAAAGTAATGATGATGTTGCTTCTGAGTTGGATGAGGTGCCTGATGATCAATATACAAAAGCTGTGAGGGATTTGGAGGAGAATTTTGGGGGGAAAATGAGCATCGCTGTGGAAAGCACAATTCTTTTTCCCCACGCTCAATTGACAAGAGAAAGTGTTGAACAAGATGTATCTATCCGTAGAACATTGCCATTGACATGCAAATTTAAAGATTTGCACAAAGAGATCAAAGGGACCATTTTATCAATAGAACTGGTAACATAATAATTTAAGAACTATCATTAGAGTTGAAAGAGCCTTTCCTTGAGAAAACAATCACTATTGCACTACGTATGGAAAACACATCTAGATATGTGAAGCAGCTTAATGAGGTCCAAAGGAGAGAAAAGGGTGACTCTGATGGTATTCATGTAGAGCAAAAACACAGAAAGATAGCACTAACCCTAAGTTATCGACCAAGGGGCAATATGTGAAGAGATCATGTTATCATTGTGGAAGTGAAAAACACTTAGCTGAATCTGATTTGACACATTACTATGCCGAGAACGGGACTTCATCTGATGACAGAGGGGTGGAAATTTTGGCTGTGAATGAGAACAATCATAATGAATGTGTCATTAAGGATATCAAGGAGGGATCCCACAACAAAAATAAATGTGAAATAAGAATTAATGGCAGCAAAATTAATGTATGGGCTGATCAATGTTCACTATACACCTTAATAGATCAGACTATTTGTAAAACAATTCTGAATTGTTCCCTATAGACGTAGAACCTGAGGGTTACTGTGGGGTGAAGTTACCTATGTTGGGGTATTTTCTAGGCACATGAAAATATAAGGAGAGATCTGTATGTTAGAGTGTGCATGTGGTTGAAAAGGGGAAGGTGTTGTTGGGGTGGAAAGAACAGGAGGCTTTGTGCATGATTTTAAATTCCAATCATCCTGAGCAAGTGCTGCTTACCGATAATACTAACAATGAGTTCTGGAGCAGTAAACATCCCAAATTGTTTGTAATCAATTAGGATGTTTGAAGAAGTTTGAATATCGAATTATTTTGAAAAAAGGATGTTGCCCAAATTGCACAAATTGAGGAACGTACTTTTAGCCTAGCGGGGTCAATTGAGGAAAGAATTGGACAGGCTGTGCACATCAGATGTTATTGAGCTGACAGAATCGTCTGAGTGGCTCAGTCCAGTAGTGTTGGTGACCAAGTTCAATGGAAAGTTGAGGATGTGCGTAGATTTAAGAGATCTGAATGAATGCATTTGTGCTGAATGCCATCCTCTCCCATATATATATGAGATACTCATGAATGTCAGGGAGGCCAAGTGTGATGAATACCCCTCCCAGGACAGGAGTTCAATCTCATTCTAAACAAAACAAAACCACTTGGAACGTGCTTGTGGAAAAGGTGTTGAAACACCTATAAGGATTTATTGAAGGCAAATGTCTCAAAAGGCCTCAGCCTTGGGAAAACTGGAGCCAGGCAGGACTATGACCAAACAAAATAGAGCAGTTCAGGCTTTCAATCACTGGGAACCTCCCTCCGTCTTTAGATAGCGATCCTCTTACTCCTTGTCGGTTCCCCAAGAGGCTCGGTGTCCCCAGAAGAAAACAAAAAAAAGACAGTAAACAACCGCCAGTCAGTCCTGTTTCGTACTTTGCTCAGGGTAGTGTGCTGACCCGCCACCTATACATCATATTACCGCGGCCTGTGAGGGAATAGGGGTGTTTGAAGGAGCGGTCCTAGACGGTGCCCAATATGCATGCACAATCCCCTGTCCTTCCCCTCCCAGCCAACCTCCTCCAGAACTGTAAAAACAGCACTTGCCTGGAGCTACGGTCCTCCTGGACCGTAGCGTGGGGTATCTCGGCGTCCTGTTTCTCCTGGGGACGTCCGGATATGGGGGCAGCTGGCATTGGGGAAACCTCCCTCTTTGGTTCTCTTTCTCCTTCTCCAGGACTCCACCGGGCCTTCCCTCCTGATGGTTCTTCCCAGGTCCTTTGGTTCAGGTCCTCTGCCGTTCCGCTTGTAGTCTCTCCTGCACGCTGCACCTGCTTCCTCTCTTCGGGTTACGCATGCACCGCACCACACACCGGGCTCAACTTTCTCCTCTCTCCCCTGATGACGTCAGTCCCGCGCCAGCCGTCGTTTCTGCCCCCCTGACCTCCTTTTCTTGATGTTCCTGCCTGGGCGCCATCTTGCAGTGCACAGAAGTCTCGTCCCCCGGTGTGTCCCTATCACACTGCCTTTCCCCTCGGGATGGACGATCGGGCCATTCTGATACAGGGAAGCGGGAGAGGTAGTCCACGTTACCTTGCATCTTTCCGGGAATAAGAATAAGTCTGAAATGAAAAGGGCTGTAAGGCTAAGAACCATCGCAGTACTTTGACATTGGTATCCTTATTGGTGGCTAACCAAGTCAGGGGCGCATGGTCGGTTAAAAGAAAGAAAGGGCGCCCCTGTAAGTAATACTGCAATGACTCCTTAGCCCATTTAATGGCTAGGCATTCTTTTTCCATAGTGGCATATCGGGTTTCCCTTGGAAACAACTTCCTACTCAGGAACAACACTGGTCGTAGTAGCCCCTGTGAATCTGGTTGGGACAATACTGCTCCTAGTCCTCTATCAGAAGCATCTGTTTGTAACACGAATGACTTTCTAAAGTCCGGACAGTTTAGAATAGGTGCATTACACAATACTTGTTTTAGGGAACAAAAACTGTCTTCCTGGGCATTTTTCCACTCTATCCTGGCCCTTGTAGGCTTGTGCCTAAGTAAGTCTGTGAGAGGACTAGCTATCTCGGAAAACTGAGGGATAAATCTGCGGTAATAGCCTACTAACCCAAGAAAGGCTCGTACTTCTTTCCTGGTAGTGGGTCGGGGAATGTTCTGGATAGCCTCTAGTTTGATGTGTTGTGGTAGTATGGTTCCTTCACTGATGGTGTATCCCAGATATTCTATATGATGTGTTCCTAGGCTGGTCTTTTTCGGGTTTAGGGTAAGGCCAGCTTGTCTCAAGGTATCAAAAATGTTACTAAGGTGGACTAAGTGAGTGTTCCAATCCGGTCTATAGACTACTATATCGTCTAAGTATGCGACGGCATATCTTTGGTGAGCTCGTAGCAGGACATCCATAAGCCTTTGAAAGGTTGCCGGGGCTCCGTGGAGGCCGAACGGCATCACCTTGAACTGGTATAGTCCAGAGGGCGTTGAAAAGGCCGTCTTTTCCCTGGAGGATTGCGTCAAAGGGATCTGCCAATATCCTTTAGTCAAATCAATGGTGGACATAACTTTAGCTTCCCCTAGCCTCTCAATTAGCTCGTCCACACGGGGCATGGGGTAGTTGTCAAATTTTGAGTGAGCATTCACCTGGCGGAAATCTATGCAAAAACGAAGACTTCCATCCGGTTTGGGCACTAGCACACTTGGCGAGCGCCAATTGGTGTGAGAGGGTTCAATTATGTCAGCTCTAAGCATAGCCTCTACCTCCTGTTCTACTGCTGTCTTTCGGGCCTCTGGTATCCTATAGGGTTTCAGGTTCACTACTTGCCCCTCTTGAGTGATAATATCATGAGCTACTAAAGTTGTACGTCCTGGGTGGCCGGAACTTAGCCCTGGATATTGGTCCAATAACTGTCCCAACTGCTGCTGCTGCTCGGGTCAGAGCTTGGATCCCATTTGGGGTCTCTCCATCTTGTCCTCTCCTTCCAGTTCCATATGTATGTCTAGTGGCTTATTGAGGGTTACTTGACATATGGAATGTACCTCCTTCCCATCCTTGGTAGAGCTGTCCGCTTCCTCCCATTTCTTCAGGAGGTTGATATGATAGATTTGTCTTAGGTTATTGGTATGAGGGACAGCTACTCTGTAGGTGACTGGAGTAACCCTCTGTGTCACCGTATACGGTCCTTGCCAAGTCGCCAACAGCTTTTTCTCTGAAGAGGGTAGGAGAATCAGTACCTTGTCCCCTATTGTTAGTTCCCTCATTTGGCTGGTACGGTCATACTGTTCTTTCTGTTTAGCTTGGGCTTTCTCCATGTTCTGGTGAACAGTGTCCCATAAGGTGGCTAATGTTTCCTTCAAGGTTTGCATGTACCCTAAAAGGGGTTTCCCTTCATCCTCCTCCTCGGTCCACTGTTCGGCGGCCATCTCTAACAGAGTATGGGGTTTTCGTCCAAACAGGAGTTCAAAGGGACTAAAACGTGTTGATTTCTGCTTGTGCATTCTGATGGCAAAGAGGACAAGAGGCAGCTTACGATCCCAGTCTTTCCCTGTGTCTCCTATCAGTTTCCTGAGTATGGTTTTGATTGTCCGGTTATACCTTTCCGCCAGACCGTCCGTCAGAGGGTGGTATACCGCTGTCCTGATTTGATGGACCCCCAGAAGCTTGCAGATCTTCTTCATTAGTTTGGCCATAAAAGGAGTCCCCTGATCAGTTAGGATTTCCAAAGGAAAACCCACTCAGGAGAAAAAAGAGATCATAGCCTGAGCTACTGCCATGGTAGTCATGCTTGTGAGGGGGATGGCCTCGGGGTATCGGGGGGCATAATCTACCAGGACCAAAATATATTGGTGTCCCCTGGCTGAAGGTATTAGGGGTCCTACCAGATCCATGCCCACTCGCTGAAAGGGAATATCAATAATCGGTAGAGGATGGAGAGGGACCTTTCTATCCTTTGAGGGGTTTACCAATTGGCATTTGGGACATGTTGCACAGAATCTGGTGGTTTCCTGATATACTCCTGGCCAATAAATCGTTCCAAGAGGTACTTCAATGTGAGTTCTTGGCCATAGTGACCCCCTCCCGCCTGGTTGTGTGCTAACTGTAAGGCCTGTTCTCTAAATGCCATCGGAACCAGCAACTGTTCAGTGTTATTACCAGGGCCTCCACTAGCTCTATACAACAGTCCTTTTTTTATGAAAAAATAAGCCTACCTTGTCTGGGTCGACTTCCTGTACTTGATTCCAGGCCTGCAGTAATGTGCTGTCGTCTTTCTGTGCAGCTCGAAAGCTCCGGGCGGGAGTGTTTCCATTGTCTGGGGAAGAGAGCATACATGAGGACATGGCTTGGCAGGCATAGGTGTAGTTCTCTCTATCTTTTCTTTTCTCACTACAAGTTTTCTTTTCCCTATCTCTGGGAGTTGATATGAATTAACTGCAGAATGGCACCTCTTGTAGCCACTCCACCTCCGCGCATTGCCTTGTAAGTTCAGTCAAATACTCATGAAAGTGGGGAAGGTCAGTGCCCAATAATATGTTTTCTGGCAGCCCAGGAACCACTCCTACCTTTCTGACTTGGGGATACCCATCTATCTCTATCAATATCTCAGCTAAGGGATATGACCTGACATCGCCATGTACACAGGAAACTAGTACTGTCTCCCCTTCGCATACTTTTGCCCCCGGAATCAACTCCTTTGCTACTACTGTATGGTGACACCCCGTATCTAATAGAGCGTCAACCGGTCTGCCATTTATCCTAACGGCTTTCTTGTACCTCTGTCTACTTGCTCCGGTAACTAACACCCTTCATCGGGACCATCCTACCTCCATAGGTTCCGAGCTATCTGTAGCTAAGGGACAGTTTCGGGCTATGTGTCCCCACTCCGCACAACGAAAGCACTGGGGTCCCATGTGGACCGGAGACGGTTTTGGAAGCGGCTTAGAGATAGGTCTCGCAACAGGAAAGGGTCGTTTATCTCCTCCTTCGTTTGGGGTTTTGGGAGGGGGTTTAGAGAAAGGGATAGGGGCTCTTACTGTCTGTGCTTTGAAGTCTGGGGATCTATGATAGGCACAGGCTAACTCTATGGCCGACTGTTGGGTTAGACCTGGATGCTGTTTTACCCATGCTCTAGTGTTACTTGGTAGTGCTTCTAGGTATTGTTCTAGAAATATTTTCTCAGTAACGTCCTCCACCGAGGAAGTATGGGGCTGAAGCCAGCGATTCCCTAAATCTCTAATCCGGCAAAAAAGAGCTCGGGGGTTTTCTCCGGTTCCCCACTTTTCTTTGTGAAAGCGGGCCCTGTAATATTCCTGATCACACCCCAGTCTTTCTAGAATGGCCTTCTTTATTTCCTGATAGGGCGTAATTCCACAGGGTTGGCGGCTTGATATGCGGCCTGTAGCTCTCCGGATAATAATGGGGCTATGTACTGACCCCATCTCTCGGGAGGCCAAGTGGCTGTGGTAGCAACTCTTTCAAAGTTGGTGAAGAAATAATCTGGGTCCTCCCCCTCCTGAAATTTCTGAAGGACACTCCCAGGGACATTCGGATGGACCCTCACGCTGGAAATGGCGTCGGTGAGGCGCAGAATTGCCGTGTCCTGCACCTGTTGATTAGTGGTTAGTATCACCGCCTGTTCTTTCAGGGCTGTATGGAAAGATTCCCTTTCCTTCTGTGCGTTCTGGTTCTGTTGCTCCAGAACTAACTGTGAAATGTCTCTGCCCTTCGGCCAACTTAGTGATCATGTCCTGTAGGGTCAAGGGTTGCGTCATCTTCAAGCCTCAGACGACAAATCCCACTTCTGACACCACTGTGATGAATACCCCTCCCAGGACAGGAGTTCAATCTCATTCTAAACATAACAAAACCACTTGGAACGTGCTTGTGGAAAAGGTGTTGAAACACCTATAAGGATTTATTGAAGGCAAATGTCTCAAAAGGCCTCAGCCTTGGGAAAACTGGAGCCAGGCAGGACTATGACCAAACAAAATAGAGCAGTTCAGGCTCTCAATCACTGGGAACCTCCCTCCGTCTTCAGATAGCGTTCCTCTTACTCCTTGTCGGTTCCCCAAGAGGCTCGGTGTCCCCAGAAGAAAACAAAAAAAAGACACAAAACAACCGCCAGTCAGTCCTGTTTCGTACTTTGCTCAGGGTAGTGTGCTGACCCGCCACCTAAACATCATATCACCACGGCCTGTGAGGGAATAGGGGTGTTTGAAGGAGCGGTCCTAGACGGTGCCCAATATTCATGCACAATCCCCTGTCCTTCCCCTCCCAGCCAACCTCCTCCAGAACTGTAAAAACGGCACTTGCCTGGAGCTACGGTTCTCCTGGACCGTAGCGTGGGGTATCTCGGCATCCTGTTTCTCCTGGGGACGTCCGGATACGGGGGCAGCTGGTGTTGGGGAAACCTCCCTCTTCGGTTCTCTTTCTCCTTCTCCAGGACTCCACAGGGCCTTCCCTCCTGACGGTTCTTCCCAGGTCCTTTGGTTCAGGTCCTCTGCCATTCCGCTTGTAGTCTCTCCTGCACGCTGCACATGCTACCTCTCTTCGGGTTCCGCGCGCGCCGCGCCACACACCGGGCTCGACTTTTCTCCTCTCTCCCCTGATGACGTCAGTCCCGTGCCGGCCGTAGTTTCTGCCCCGCTGACCTCCTTTTCTTGATGTTCCTGCCTGGGTGCCATCTTGCAGTGCACGGAAGTCTCGTCCCCTGGTGTGTCCCTATCAAACCAAGTATTTGTGGAACACTTCTCAGACAAGGTACTTGTGTTAAGCTTATTAATTAAGAAAGTATGAATGGACCAAGTAATGTCAGTTGGCATTTCAGTCTGTCAAGGAAGCTATTGTCAAGGATGTAATTGAGAAACGTTTTGACCCACAGTTCAGGACCATAGTTGTTGTAGATGCTAGTGCGTATGGAGTTGTGCGGATGCAGCGGAAGGGCAGCCAAGAGAGGGTGGTCACAGTCATATGACAGACTTTAAAAGGAGCTGTGAGGACATACTCTACCATGGAGAAGGAGGCATTAGCTTGTTGGTGGGGTGTGCAGCATTTTAAGACCTATGTGTGGGGACTGTGTTTGAGTTATGCACCAACCACAGGCCCCTCATAGAACTGTTCTCCACAAAGGGAGCAGGAAGAGCAACTCCCAGAATAGCCAAATGGTGGCATCAATACAATTTGTTTTTTTAAACTATGTTCTGGGTATGAAGAATGTGAATGCAGACCGTTTGTCCCATTTGTCTGTTCAGTGTGAGAATGAAACAGAAGATGATGATTGGGTAGTAGCCAATGTAGAAGAGTCAAGCAGAGGTGCTATTTCTGGACACGAGTGGAGGCAGGCGTTGACGACCGATAAGACTCTACAGCTGCTCATCTCTTGTTTGTCTCAGACTGGTGGACTAAATAAGGGAAACAGGCCAGAGTTGTGTGACTATAAGATGGAATGGGCTGAGTTAGCTGTTGTGGATGGTATAGTTAGAAGATGTGGTAGGCAGTTCAGGTGTATCAGTTTAATGCTTTTGATGTAGGCCAAAGAGACTTAATGGCATCATTAGGAGGTCTGGGAATTCTCAGTGGGGTGGTAGTAGACTTTTTGGCCCCATCAAGGAATTACAAGGTCGGCTTAAATATCACAGACCCGGTGTCTTTTACCTAGGCCCTCTGGCTACTATCTTTGAATGTAACTCCATGAGAAAATGAGCAATTATCAGGAAATTGAGTGCAGTATTTCCAATCCCCCTTTTCATTTCTGAGTTGACATTCAGGGTTTCACTCATAATCGCATGGACTTAAGAATCACTTATCAGTGACCCTCTGAAGTTATTGATACTATCGGAATCAGTGGGATGGAATACTGGCCCAAAATCTGGGAACCTCAAAATGAGGCCTCTAACATTCATGGCTGAACTATTTATGTGACCATTTGAGGGTACACAACTATAGTTTATACAATTTTGAGTTATTCTTTATCTATCATAAACCAGGAGGGCCAATTTGTATTTTACTAAAAAACAAGCTAAGCCAAAAAAAGGGGGGAAAGGCACTAATCATCAGATAAATCAGACCTTGGAGTTGTGTGGTGCCTTCCTCTAATCATCCACGAGTTGCTAAGGCATTAGCAGACTTTGTTTGAGGTCTACAGGGTCTAAGTGTAAATATTCTTCAAAGGGAAATTAATGTCAAATAATTTTTAGGAGACATGTATCTGGCAATTTTTATCTCATATTTATTATTTTCCAGAACAGTAAGAATATCTATAGGCTGATTTTCTCAGGCTCATAGATTTGCAAAACCAAAATGGCCAACACTTGTTTCTTGATGCACAAGTCAATTCAACAGGGCCAATTTTTTAACTATGAATAGTACCAAATAACTTACAATTTGCCACATGCCATACACAGACAGCTATAAACAATACATAAAAGAGTTAGAGAAAGGAATTGCAAAAACATTTTTTTAAAACAACCATAATAATAATAATCTTTATTGGGCAGTTAAAAACAGCCATAAAAGAGAACAATTTAAAAAACAGCATCAATTTCATTAAGTGACTACAAAGCAAACAGATGTGCAAAATCGCAAAATGTCCAAATTCTCATTGAGTCAACCATATTTACTGGCCATTATAGGATACTTAGAAGCATTTGATAGTCTTTACAATACATCATGTTCAGTGGATATTAAGCAGGCTAGGTCAACACATACATACGAAAGATAAGACCATAAAAGAGTCTATAAAAATCATCAATAATTCATTACATTTATAACAGCATGGCAATACACAATGTTGCTGCTTCAATTGCCTCTGGTGTTTCTTGACCTAAATGCTAATCTCAAAAAGCTAATTACACAAAAGGCATTAGGTGATAGTTGTAGATACAGTAAAGCTACACGGGCGTGCCTAAATCTCGCTTCTTTTAAAAGCCTTTTAAGAAACAATCGTCTGGGATACATAAAATATTTACAAAGAAAGACAAAATGTAGGGTATCCTGTGGAGACCTATTGTTGCAGCCACATGGACCCCTGTCTTCTAAGTGTTGGCCAGACCCTGGAGGGGAAGCCAGTAAGTGATGAAGCTGATTCAGCTTAAAACAAGTGACTAAAAATCTAACATGTGCACTTGTTAAAATCGATAAATAGGGCTCCATGCCCTGCACAGACAATACTAAGGTGTGTGCTCTGACCATGGGTTTTTTAAGCTCCTTGTCTTCTCGGTAGGCTACCATATATTTAAAAAACAACTCTTTAATATTGTTCTCATCCTGTGGCTTCATGTTCTCATAATTAGAGAAAATGACTGCTCTGCCTAAGGCAGTGAGGGTATCCTTGATGTATCTTAACCATGGTATTTTTAACGCATAGTCAAGTGAGAGGCAGTCCCGAATTACTAGTATATTAAAACCTGCCTCCTCATTTGACCATATCTTCACCCAACATAACAGCGGTTTAACAGCCACTAAATCTGTGATATACTTGGCCACTAATTCTTTATGTATCGAGTAAGATGGGGTACCCTGGGGGGCCTTCAAAATACGCCTAAAGTATTTATTTTCTTCAACTTGTAAATTGTTAGCCGCCATGTACCCCCATACCTCACTTCCATAAACAGCCTTACAGTTACAGTAAGAATTGTATAGCTTTAAAATTATCCCCGGTGACCATGTCCCCAGCCTATGAGCATGATTTGCGATAGCACCCATAGATCTGTTCATTTCTAAAAGTTTCCCCTCCTGTAGGTCTTTAAAATTAAGCTTATCATCGAATAAAATACCAAGGTAAGAAAAGGCCAGAACCTTCGCTATACTATGTGTACCTACTTTATATGTGTTATGTCTGCTGGCCTGCTTACCAATTTCAATAACATATGATTTAGTTAGGTTCGGAGATAAATCCATCTCGGTCATAAAGGACGCAAACCCGTCCAATAAGGCCTGCAAACCCCTCTGCGTCCAGGCTAGCAGTACCTGATCACCTGCGTACAGCAATACAGAAACCGGTCTGGTGCCTATCCTGGGAGTATCGGCCTGTAGGGCTGTCAAGAATGAGTCAAGGCAATTAATATATAGCGTAAATAAAAAGGGGCCAATATGCATCCTTGTCTAACTCCACTTGAACATTTAAAATGATGAGTAATGTTCCCTTCCTGGGTGTATCTGACCACAGCGGTGGTGTTAAAATGTAATGTCATTAAGACATTAATTATCGCCGGGTCGACCCCAAGTTCTCTGAGTAGGTTCCAAAGTTTGCTACGGTTCACCCGGTTGAAGGCCGAGGTGAGATCCATGAAGCCCAGATTCAGTTCTCCAGGTTTTGCTATTGTATATTTTGCCATTAAAAGATAGAGATTGAGGCACTGATCTGTGGTGGATTTGCCTGCACGGAACCCATATTGCACATCTGAGATAATATGATTGGAGTCTGCCCAGGCGGAGAGTCTATTCAATAAGACCCGACCAAAGACTTTCACAGTGGCTTCAATGAGAGATATAGGGCGATAACAATGAGGGTTGTCTCTCTCTCCCTTCCTAAAAATCGGGACAATGATTGCGGTAGACCACGATATGAGCATTACTGTTGTGACTTTTAGGACCTTCACAAGAAGTGGTGTGTGAGAAGTTGGCCTGGCATATGCTGTCCACTAATTATAGTGGGCACCTTGCACCAGTCCAAACAACCCCTTATTGGAGATAGGTTAAAGACAACCTTATTGAAAGCTATCCTAGTGGTAGCTATGGAGAGCAGCCTTCAGGCTAAATCTTGAAGGAATGTGAAGCAGCTTGTTTTACCAGTCTATAATCTCTTGAGTGACCAAATGAAAGAGCACCACACCAGGTATATATTCAAAATATATGTATTTATTGCTAAACACACCCCTCTAGTCTCTTTATGAGGCTAGAGTTCGAAGTACGTAAGTTATAAGATATTAAATCACAGTAATAGCACAAATACACGTTTGGGCCCTATGGGCGTACCAAACCATATACCAATAAAGTGGTATGCGAACCACGACTGAAATAGACACTAGGCCTAGAGCCTCTAGAAGTGCTTGGACCACAAGGAACCACCCAAGGTAGTGACACAGGGGACCTACGGGAGACGCGTGCAGTGTAAATACACAACCGCGATATGCCGTTGACTTCTATGGAGAAAGTTGGGATCGGGAAAATAGAGAAAAGGGACACTTAAAAGAGGACTAGGACAAAACCCTTTGAGATCTAGGACTTTGAAGAGTCTCTACCCCCGGGAGCACCGGAGTACTCGTGTTACCTCACCCAGGGAAGCCGGGTGCATAGGTGCCTTTCGGGGTCGGGTTTCGTCGTCGTTTCGAATGGCGATCTGCTGCTAAGTGCTGCTGGCGGCCAAGAGAAAAGTGTCCGGGTGGATCCAAGAGTGGATCGGAGTTCTGAAGGACCTGAAAGCAGAGGGGACAGAGTCTGGGTCACTAGCCAGTGACCAGGAAGGCGATGGACAGATGCCCACCGATGTCGAGTGCTTCAGGTGCGTTGACGGTCGTCTTGACTCTTCAGCCACGAGGTCCAGGAGGCGTTGTCGGCGACCAGGAGCAGGATTCGGGCTGGTACACGATGTCTGTCGAGTGCTGAGGTGTCGGCGACCGGATTGGACCCAACAAGCCTTGGCAACGGCAAGTCTCGATGCAGAGGAAGATCGTCGATGGTGCAGACCAGAAAGGTCTGGGGAACTCACCCAGCAAGGGTAAGTGAGGGCAGGCCTGGAGCAACCAGGATGCCAAGATAGAAAAAGATTGGCCTTCGTTAAGGGCTACTAGCCAACGGGCTAGCGACCGCGAAGGAGCCTCGTGTTGCCACACGTGGATCTGGCTTACAGGACACTCGTGGAGTGGGGGCCAGTGATCTTCGGTGCAGGTGGTGCTGGAGGCTAGGGCTACTCGGAGCCCAAAGCACAACTTCGGGGAGATCCAGAAGAGGATGAACTTGCAAATGTGCTCGGTGTCCAGGGTCACGGTCTCAAGTCACCCACGATAGCCACGGGCCTCAGCTTTGCTGGGGACTCAGGAGTAGCCTCGGGAAGTCTGAGAATCCACCTCTGGTGATGCGATGACTTCGGCGTCCGACGGGAGCTTCAGAAATGCGAACTGGACAGATGCTTCTTTGGTGCCTGCCAAGCAGGGGAGTCACTCCTTGACCCCAAGGGAGATTCTTCAGTCCTCTAATCTTGTCGTAGAGCGTCGAAGGTCCAGGATTCAGTTTCAGAGTTTCGTCCAGGTATAATCTAAAGTCCTAAGGACTGGGTTCCTACCTTTATTCTAAAAATAGGGGTTGGACTACTCTGTGGCCCCACCTATGGGTGGGTCAGGGCAGAGGGTGGCTACACCCTTTCCCTTTGTCCAGTTCGCGCCAAAGCAGGGGCTGCAAGCCCCTGATCCGGTTTGAACTGGGGTATGCACTAGGGACACCAAATGTGCCCCCAGTGCAGGACTTCAAAGCACCCGAAAGTGCTCCCGCCCAGCCCCAATACACATTATCCTGTCTGGGGAGGTGGTCACACCTCCCTGGGACAGGAAACCTATTGTCCAGGCCTCCCCTGCCGGAGTTTCGTCCAGCAGCAGGAGGCCAGACTCGTGTCTGTGGCAGCAGCATCCATTTTGTGATGCCAGGGCTCTGGAAAGAAGTTACCGGACTCGTCAGAGTTAACATGTCTTTCCCTCTAGAAGGGTGGAATGCTACCCCCCGCCGCCAGGATTGGCGGGGGAGTAGTATTCCAAGATGTTTGACACCAAACACGACATGTTTAGGTGCAGCCATTCCAAAGTTAGCATTTTACCGCGAGGATATAATGCGCTTAAGAGTATATGGTCAGGCTGCACTACAAACAGCATCAGAGATGGTCTCCGATCGCTGCAGAGGGGCCCTGCTCATGCAGGGGCACCCTCTCACATAGGAACCACGCACTCTGCCTTTAGGATTGATAAGGCCTGCCTTAGGAGTGACTTATAGGTTTATATGTGTGTATGTATTTCGTGATATAGGTAACCTATATCACAGTAAGGAGTGCATGCACCACCTTACCCAGGCTGCAGTAGCAGACCTGTGGTGTCAGTTTGGATGGCCTTCCAGGGGTGGCATAATACATGCTGCAGCCCCTGGCAGGCCTCTGAGGTACCTATGCCCTTGGTACATAGTATACCATATACTAGGGACTTATAAGGGCACTCCAGATCCCAATCAGTGATGTGCCTAAGGCACATGGAAACCATTTTAGAGAGGAAGCAGCTAGGCTGGGGTTCTGATTAGCAGGGCCCCAGCCAGACTAATGTCGAAAAACAG